>VDFB02289399.1:0-23101 GCA_007258455.2 Sequoia sempervirens | reverse complement strand
CTGCAAACATTTCCTAATTAACAATAAGGTCTAATGTTCCATTTCTTGAACCATCTCGAGACCAATCACAATTTTTCCCTCAATGCAGTCTCAACTTAGGGGATTCCTACAAGGCCTACTGTACAAAGCTTGATAAGGTGGAATCCACAAGGAATTGTGAAAACTATTATTATACAAAAACTCAACCAAGTACAAATATTCATCTCATCTGGATTGGTGATCCATAACATACATTCACAACATATCCTCTAGTATTGAATTGAACCTCTTTGTTTGACCATTTGTCTCAGGATGATAGGTAGTACTGAGGTTAAGATGTGTTCTCAAGGACTGTTGAAGGGACACCCAAAAAGCTGATGTAAACATATGATCCTTACTTGAAATGATTTTCTATGGAACAACATGAAGCCTCACTATATCATTTAGGAAGACCCATGCCACTACTAGTACTGCATAAGTAGTCCTAACGAGTGAAAAATGATCCACGTTGGTTAGTTTTCCAACCGTCACCATAACAACATCGTCACCTGAATGACTAAGGAAACCCAACAATGAAATCCATAGAGATTACATCCCACTTCCACTCTGGTATCTCATGAGGGTACAACAATCTAGCGGGTTGTTGATGTTTAGGCTTAACCCTTTGGCATGCATTTTCTTAAATCCTTGATGGGCTACACAAGGCGACCTATGAGCTTCAGCGAGAATAACTATCCAAAGATTACCTAGTAAAGGAACATAAATATGCCCTCGATGATGCAACAAGCCATCCTGATCGAGGGAATAATTTGCGTATTTTCCTTCTAAAGTCTACTGAGAACCAAAGTGCTTTTGAATTTCATAGTACCATTCATCTTGAGGAAAAAACTGCAAAATCCGAGCCCTAAAATCTCAACACAAAGACAAAGACATCAAATTGTGCCTACGCTTGCTTAAAGCATCAACAAAAAAATTTTCCTTTCCTCGAATATAATGGACATCAAAATAATACTTGCACAAAAATTCCATCCAAATTTGGTGTCCATTTAGATTCAGTTGCATAAATATGTATTGGAGACTATAGTGATCAAAATGCAACTCAATATAGTTCCCCAAGAGAATGTCACCACCGAGTTAGCAAATGAACCATAGCGGCAAGCTCTAAATCATAAGGGGTAATTAAGCTCATGGTTTTTAAGCTTCCGAGACTCATAAGCTATAGCTTTTCCTTCTTGCACAAGTACTACTCCTATCCCATCTAGAGAAGCGTTCGTATAACCCATAAACTCTAAAGTTGGATTAGGAACAACTAGGATGGGAGCACTCATAAGCTACTCCTTAAGAGTTTGAAAGGCCTGTTCACACTACTTTTTCCAAATGAACTTCTTCCCTTTCTGTTGAAGAGAAGTGATAGGGTGAGTGATTATGGAGAACCCCTCCATAAAGAAATGGTAATAACCTACGAGTCCCATGAAACTCAGTGCTTCTTACTCATTGGTGGGGACTGACCATTCCACTATCACTAGACAGATCAAATAAGATACCATCTCCAAAAATAATGTGCCCCAAATATTGTCTCCATTTGGAAAAGGAACACTTTGCTATATTAGCATATAATTGTTGCTTCTGCAAACACTGCAAGACTTGATGAAGATGACCTTCATGCTCTTCTTCATTCCTTGAATAAATCAATGTCATCCAAAAAGATTAACACAAAAAATCTAAAAAGGCTCAAAACACACCATCCATTAGACTCATAAATACTACCGAGGAATTTTTTAACCCAAAGGGCATATCGATGAACTCATAATGACCATAAGGAGTTCTGGATGTATTTTTATGAACATCTACTTCAATGATTTGCAGCTAATGATACCCCGATTTGAGATCAATTTTTGAGAAGACCTTAGCTCCTTTGATTTGGTCAATCAAAGTCGTCAATCCTTGGTAGAGGGTATCAATTCTTGATTGTTAACTTGTTCAATTGTCTATAATCAATGCAGAATCTAAGGTGACCATGATTCTTCACAAAGATTATTGAAGCACACCATGGTGATACACTTGTTGGTGTAATTAAAAGTGTTGTACCTTGTCCTAGGTCATGATTACACCTTATTTAAGTTTACTTAGGGACCACAGAGGAGGTAGTTGGAGAATTTCCACTTTTGGTGGACTTATCATGTTATTACTTTATCACATCCACCTTTCGTGGACATATCATGTGATTACCTCTCTACCTTTTGTGGTGATTATCACATTATCACTTTTCCACTTTAGGTGGAGTGATAGCTTTTCATAGTTGTCTCATGTTATAAGATTACAACACTTTTCATAATCTTATGCCCTTCTATGTTCTCACCTTGGCTATGTAACCAAGGGATCTATGTACTTTGGCTCATCATATTTGCATTCATTGATAAGAATACAGTCTATTCCTGTCATATTGTTTCTATCTCTTTTATGCTTGTTCTTTCTATTAGGCCTTTAGATTTTGGGTGGCTACCTTCATAGCCAATTATTACATGGTATCAGAGCTATTGGAGTGCCTTTGGATTGCCAATTTGGAGAGATTCTATGGGGGTTCCATTTTTGGCCTTGTATTGCAGGTGCATTTTGGGAGCTTGTTGCATCAGATCTGAGCTCACCATTGCATCTAGAGTGTCTGAGATAGGTAGATTTTCCTTTTGTTTTGTCTTAATTGGACGTTGGAGGCCAAATCTGCATAGGTTTGAAGTTGGGTGTTGGTTGCCAGATCTAGGAGGTAGCTAATCTTTCAGAGCAGTTTGGGTAAAAATTGACCCTACTATCGTGTCCAGGAGGCCCAAAAACCTAAAGATCGACTACTAAATTGTCGATTTTGGACACTATTAGTTGGAGGCCGAGACAATTTTTTTTTGCATGGAAGCCATACGGATCTCCTAAATCAGTGGTACACTGTTCATTTACTTCAGCTGGCCCATGTTCTTCTTTGATTGGTCACATTACCATCAGCGTAATTCTTCCTGCGATGGGTACCATTTTCATTTGGCCACCAATCACATACAAAGGGTACGAGCACTTTGATCGGCAGAGTTTGGTTGATTGAGGGGTCTGCCATCCTCCTACTATTAGATGTAAGCGTAGGGCTTGTGTTTTCCTTCGCCAGTTGTTTAAAATATCACCAGAGTTTCCAGGTCTGTGGCTTGGCTCACATTACCATCGGCCGGGTAAAACTTTGGTTATCGGCATTTGAATCTTTATTCTGCTAGTGAATTTTCTTCTGGTTGGTACGCGACCTCATTGATTTCTACTGGTCATTGGGACAAATCTCCCTCTAAGCCCCTTATCACCAACTCTCAGTTCTTTGAACGTCGGACCGATGGGTACGAGCATTTGTTTCTAATTTTATTCCTTACCTGTTGGCTCAATAGTGGACGAAATCTTCAACCAACACATTGTGCTTATTGACATTTGATCGGGTGTCCTTCATTGACATCTATCATCTGTCCCACGTTTGATTTCTCCGGTCAAATCTTTCCTTCACTAGTCCCCTGGTAAAGCATTTATATTGGTTTTTAAATTTTTTATATATTTACAAACTTTGAAAAGCTGACATCCTATAAGGGTTGGTTTATTAAAAACCTTGCATTGTAATAGCCACTGACGTTTATTGAGTAAAGTTGTGGGGTGGGGTGGCCCCTAGGTGGCGTGGCCACCGGGGTACCACCACTGCACTGCCCGCTCGCCACTAGTGGTGGTGGCGGGCCTACGACACTTTTTTTTAAACTTTTAATAAGGGTGGTCATATGGCGCGAACAAGAGTGCAATTTTTGACCCCAATTAGTTTTTAAATTTTGCACTTAGTGTTGAAAGGTCCTCTTTTAGGCCTTTTTTTCATTTTTGCATAACTTTTGCTCCAGATGGAAAAATTTTGCAAACAAAATATCATTGAAAAGGTGGAAATATCAAATTTCCAGTAGTGCTAATGTTTCTTCAGAATTTTTTTGTTTGGTAGCTTTTATTGCTCGTCAAAGTTAGAAGGTCTAGTTGCACTCCCGAGCTCATAACATTTGCACCGTTCCTCCATTTTTTGTGATTCTTGCGGCATTGGAAAGGTTGTTTTGAGCATTTCAGAGTTACTCATGCACTTTTGCATCATGATTATTGTTTTTGTAGTTCTCCTCTATGTAATGTTGTAATCGCACTAAAATAAAGTGCCACAATCCTACTATTTCAATGTACTCTGTCATACTATATACTTCTTTTGATTGATCTATGTATCTAGTGTTAGTTCCTATATACTCAGCGAATGCAGCGGCTGGTTACCCATGCATTTCGGTGAGATGGACTAAACAACATATATAAATTCTTATTTTGGAAGCACTCTACCTGTCTTCAGAAGTTTGGTTCTACATCTAGAGACTTGGTGCATGGCTCCAGTGAGACTTAGATTGTACAATTTGTGCATGGCTCTAGTGAGACTTAGATTGTACCAATCTGCCATTAATGAGCATTCAAGTTGATACTCACATAGTTGTCTTCTTGGTCTTGACCTTATTCTTGATGCAGTGTGGATTCATCTACAGTTCTTCCTTGATAGATTATGATGTTACTCTTGAGTTGATAGTTTCAGCTCAGTCACCAATTATGTGGAATCTTCTGTAGTTATACTTGATTTTTTCTATTAGTGCTTGTCACAATTTGGCATTAAATCCTTTGGAACAACATTTGGAGGACTCATCATCATCCTTGGTCCGCTCTACATCAACCTTCACATTGTTCTACATTATCTCCTTCAATAAAGATTGGGGACTCTTGACATTGTGACATTTGAGTAGTGACTCTCCATTGAGGAGGGGTTGCATGGACTTCTTCATTCTTCTTATGGGGGGGAATTTTTACTCACTCAAGGTTTTATCCTTCCTAGAGCATGTTTCTTGTTTTGTTTCTCTCTTTTGGGGAGGAGTTTTGTCTCATTGGGTTTTCTCCTTTTCTCCAGTTGTGAGAGATTGCATTGCATTTGTACATGTTTACCTAACATGGCCTAGTAGCCGGGACCCATCTTGCATTGTTTGTTTTTGTGTACATTCTCCCTAAGTTGCACTTAAGGGGGGGTGTTAGTATAATTAAAAGTGTTGTACCTTGTCTTAGGTCATGATTACACCTTAGTTAAGTTTACTTTAGGGACCACATAGGAGGTAGTTGGAGAATTTCCACTTTTGGTGGACTTATCATGTTATTACTTTATCACATCCACCTTTTGTGGACATATCATGTGATTACCTTTCCACCTTTTGCAGGTGATCCACCTTTTGTGGTGATTATCATATTATCACTTTTCCACTTTAGGTGGAGTGATAGCTTTTCATAGTTGTCTCATGTCATAAGATTACAACACTTGTCATAATCTTATGCCCTTCTATGTTCTCACCTTGGCTATATAAGCAAGGGGTCTCCTATGTACTTTGGTTCATCATATTTGTATTCATTGATAAGAATACAATCTATTCCTATCATATTGCTTCTATCTCTCTTATGCTTGTGCTTTCTATTAGGCCTTTAGATCTTGGGTGGCTACCTTCATAGCCAATTCTTACAACACTAGGACGAATGCGACCCTTTTCCAATAATTCTTCCAATTGCATCTTAAGTTCATTGATTTCTTGAGTAATCATCTTGTAAGGAGTCCTTGACATAGATTGAACACCTGGAACCAAATCAATATGGAAACCACGCTTTTGAGTAAAACTAATTTCCTAACAAAATTACAGAAACAAATTCCTTTATGTACAATTAGGGATAGCTCTTTCATACCCTTAGATTCTTCTAATTTGTCACTGATAGTGATTACACACATTGGACAACCTTTTCTCATACAACATTTAAGTTGCATAGCATAAACCATTCTAACTGAAACATGCCTTTGAATCTCCACTATCTCAATTGGCTTGCTTGAATCATCCAAACACTCAACCTTTTTATTTTCACAATCAATTTTTTCTTGGTGAGTGTTGAGCCAATCCATGCCCAAAAAAACATCATAAGAACCTAAAGGGTTAACTCTAAGATCAACCGATGTCTCAAAAGAGCCAACACCTAATTGACACCATTTAACTAAAGAATCGACAAACACCTTATCCCTTGAGGGTAATTCCACTTCCCATTTGTCTTGTTTCCTAGTTTCCACTAGCCTGCTTTGTTTTACCAAGGAAGGAAAAATACCATCTATCATCAAAATGTTTCTTGCCACAGTTGATAATCATCAAGCCATTATAATCAGTGTAGTAGGTATGATAGATGGTATTTCTGTAAATATTTTGATTGATTCATGAGCTAAAAATTCTTTCATTTCTCCTTCCTTGGTAAAACAAAGCAAGCTAGTGGCAACTAGGAAGTAGGACAAATGAGAAGTGGAGTTAGCCTCCGGGGATAAGGTGTTCATCGATTCTTTGGTTAAAGGGGACACCAATTAGGTGTTGGATCTTTTGAGACATCAGTTGATCTTAGAGTTACCCCTTTGGGTTCTTATGATGTTTTGGGCATGGATTGGCTCAACACTCACCAAGAAAAAATGATTGTAGAACTAAAAAGGTTGAGTGTTTGGATGATTTAGGCAAGTCAGTTGAGATAGTGAGGATTTAAAGCCCTATTTCACTTAGAATGATTTCTACTATGCAAATTAAATGTTGTATGAGAAATGGATGTCAAATGTTCTAAAACACTATTAACTTGACAAGTTAGAAGAGTTTGAGGGTATGAAAGAGATATCCTTAGAAAATCATCCTATCCTTAAGGATTTTTTTGATGTGTTTTGGTTAGAGTTGTCAGGGTTGCTTCACAAGTGTGAAGTGGATTTCCATATTAATTTGGTTCCAAGTGCTCGGCTTGTGTCAAGGACTCCTTATAGGTTGACTATTCAATAACTCAATGAACTTAAGATGCAATTGGAAGAGTTATTGGAAAAGGGTCACATTCATCCCAGTGTATCGCCATGGGGTGCTCCAATAATATTCATGAAAAAGGATGGTTCCCTTAGATTGTGCATTGATTATAGATAGTTGAACAAGTTAACAATCAAGAATCAATACCCTCTACCAAGGATTGATGACTTGTTTGACCAAATCAAGGGAGCTAAGGTGTTCTAAAAAATTGAACTCAAATCAGAGTATCATTAGTTGCAAATTATTGAAGAAGATATTTATAAAACTACATTCAAAAATTGTTATGAGCCTAGTGAATGGTGCGTTTTGAACCTTTTTAGATCGTTTTGTGTTAATATTTTTGGATGACATATTGATTTATTTTAGGAATGAAGAAGAGCATGAAGATCATCTTTGTCAAGTCTTATAGTGTTTTTGGAAGCATTAGTTATATGCTAATCTAGCAAAGTGTTCCTTTTTACAAACAAAGATACAATACTTGGAGCACATTATTTCTAGAGATGGTATATTAGTTGATCCGTCTAAGGTCAGGGCGATAGTTGAATGGCCAACCCCCACCAATGTGTTAGAAGTAAGGAGTATCATGGGACTCACAGGTTATTATTGTCACTTTGTGGAGGGGTTCTCCAAAATCACTCACCCTATCACTTCTCTTCAACAGAAAGGGAAAATGTTCATTTGGATAGAGCAATGTGAACAGACCTTTCAGATTCTTAAGGAGTGGTTTACAAGTGCTCCCATCCTATTTATTCCTAATCTGGATTTAGATTTTATAGTTTGTACAATGTTTCTCTAGATGGGATAGTAGTACTTATGCAAAAAGACAGAGTTATAGGTTATGAGTCTCAAAAGCTTAAAAACCACAAGGTTAATTACCCAAATCATGATTTAGAGCTCATTGTTGTGGTTTATGCACTAACTCGGTGGTAACATTTTCTCTTGGGGCATCATTTTGAGTTGCATTTTGATCACTGTAGTCTCCAATACATATTCAAACAACCAAATTTGAATGTGCACCAAAGAAGGTGGATGAAATTTCTATGTAAATATGATTTTATGTCCATTATATTCAGGGAAAGGAAATTTTATTGCCGATGCTTTAAGCAAGTGTAGGAACGAATGATGTCTTTATCTCTGTGTTCCAATTTGAGGGCTCAAAATTTGTAATTTTTACCTCAAGATGAATGGTATTGTAAAATTTAACAATAGTTAGGTTCTCAACAATATTTGGAAGGGAAATATGCAGGTTATTCGCTTGAGCGGGATGGCTTGTTGTGTCATCGAGGGTGGATTTATGTTCCTCTAGTGGGTAATCTTTAGATTATTATTCTCACTGAGGATCATAGGTCACCTTGTGTATCCCATCCAGGAGTTAAGAAAATGCATGCTGAACTTAGACAATTTTACCATTTGTCCGGGATGCGTGGAGATATTGCAAAATATGTAGCCTAGTGCTTGGAGTTCTAGAGGGTTAAGGTTGAATGTCAACATCCCATTGGGTTGTTGTACCATCATGAGATACCTGAGTAGAAGTGGGATGTAATTTCTATGCATTTCATTATTAGGTTTCCTTTTTCATTCATGTGACATGATGCTATTATGGTGATGGTTGAAAAGTTGACCAAGGTGGCTCATTTTTCACCTATTGAGACTATTTATGTAGCTCTAGTAGCGGCATGGGTCTTCCTGAATGATATAGTGAGGCTTCATGGTGTTACATGAAAAATAATTTCAGATAGGTATCTCATGTTTACATTAGCTTTTTGGATGTCCCTTCAACATTCCTTGGGAACACAACTTAAATTTAGTATTGCCTATCATCCTAAGATAGTCAAACAAAGAGGGTCAATTAGGTACTAGATGATATGTTGCAAATGTATGTTATGGATCACCAGTCCAGATGGGAAGAATATTTGTACTTAGTTGAGTTTACTTATAATAATAGTTTTTTAGAGTTCTTTATGGATGCCACCTTATCAGGATTTGTACAGTAGGCCTTGTAGGACTTCACTGAGTTTTGACCACATTGAGGACAAAGTTGTGATTGGTCTCGATATGGTTTAAGAAATGGAACAAAAACTAGTGTTAATCATACAATGTTTGCAAGAGACACATGATATACAAAAAATGTATGTAGATTCCAAGAGGGTTGATCGAAGTTTTTCTATTGGTGATAAGATCTTTTTGAGGGTGTGATCACATAAGAGCCCGATCTGTTATGAAAAAGTTTCTAAGTTAGCTCCTCATTTTCTTGGATCATTTGAGGTGTTGGAGAGAGTGGGTCATGTTGCTTAGTGTTTAGCATTGCCACCTAGCATGTCTCATGTGCATGATATTTTCCATATCTCTAAATTCTTAGGTGATATATACATGATACTTCTCATATTATGGACTGGGATGGTTAACAGGTGGAGGAGGGTGGACAGTTGGCCATGGAGCCAATATGTATTCTAGGGAAGCATACTTTGGCTCTTCGAGGGAAAAAGATGAACAAGGTTAGAGTCTAGTGGGATATGTACGATGAGGTTGAAACTACCTGGGAGGATGCTTCCCATATGAGAACATTATCCTCATCTATTTGAGGACTTCTAGGAGGAATTCTTATTCTAGGGGGGAGGATGTGAGACCCCTACTTTATGCACTTTTTTTTTTTCTTGTGATAGATGATGTACTTAAATACATTTTGATGCACATAGTATTTATGATGATGATACACACTTTATTTCCATGGATGATATTGATATATTATGGATGTCATGTTTTATATTGTTCATGCAATAATCTTTGATATATGGTTATTTGTGACTAATGTATTGCAAAATGATGTATTGTATATATATCTTATGATTGATTAGTTGAATTGTGATGACATGTAAATGTGATTTGGGTTTATTTTGTATTTATATATATGTGTATATTGTATTGACACCTTTCGTTGAGTGTACAAGGATTTTAGATGCCGATGGAATTAATGAGGAGTCACTTAGCCACTTTGTGTTGTTTGTGTGAAATAGGACCTAGGCATGGCATTCTATGGGGTATTGGTCATTATGTTGGAATATGTGATTTTTAAAGTGCCATGTATTATGTGGTTTTGTTTTGTGCAAGTTTTGAGTTTCAAATTTTTAAAAGTGAATTTTTATCCGTTTTTGGGAAGTCTAGGGTGTTTTTTATGTGTTAAAAGTTAGCCTAGGATCTAGATGTATAAGTTGGGATGCCATTTTTATCATTTATAATCTTAAGAACAGTGTTTAGACCTTTTTCACCCCCACTCATAAAAGTTGAAAAAAAGTGAGGGTGGTTGGGTGGTTTTGTTGGTTATGGGAGGAAGTTACCTCTCCCTCCTCTTTAAAACTACTTCGTTATGGGGAGGAGAAGGTTACCTTGTTGATTTGGTGTTTTGGAATTTTGTGATCTTTGTTTGGGGAGTTCTTGGGAGGGAGGAGAGGGAGAGTGTTGGGAAGAGGAGGCCAAAGAGAAGGCTTGGAGGAGGATGGATTCCATCCAAGAGAGTCTACCATTGTTGGGATAATATCGATTTGAGGTATTTTTCTTCTTTGATGTTATGCAATAATGTGTAAAACTTGTTTTATGGGGTTTTGATATGAGGGTTTCTTGATGTGATGTGTTTTGTTGTATGTTTTGTGTTGTCCCTCTTCTTGTGTGATTTTTAGGGGAGTTTACCCTCTCTTGTGAAGAGGAGACTTTGGTCCTCCATAGGTAGAGGTTTGAGTGGGTGTGAATATTGTAATTGTATAGTAAAATGTACATAGAGTATTGTAAATAAAGGGAATAACATTTTAAAAGAACCTAGATGAATGGTTGTAAATGAAGAGTATTATGTTTGTCTTAAAAGTGTTCTTTGTAGATCTATTTTTTTCTAAAAGAAAACTAAAGGAATTTGAATTTATTTTTGGAAAAATTATGCCTTATGTTCTTTTGTATTTTATAAAGAAAATTGTAGCCTAGAGATTATTTGTACAAGGAAAATAATGGTTGTATCTTGTCTCTTTAGTTATGAATTGAATGTTGTGATATTGCAATATTGTTTGATCAAAATTTAAAATTAATAAAAGGAAAGAAAAGACCACAAACTTAGATTATTAGTATTCATGCGAAAAAGGAGAGATAGGAAAACTAAATGAATTAAATCAATGAAGACAATATTCTAAATAACTATTTCATTTTTTAAAAGAACATAGATTATTGTTGAAAAATCTATAATTCTGCAAATATGATTAATAATTTATGAATATCTATTTATTGTAAACCTGTAAGTAAACATCAGCTGAACATGATTCAAGATTAATAGCAATTAATTTCATTGGTGAAGATAACTTTCTATGGGATCATTTTTTTCTAAAATAAATTTAATTTAAAAGTAGGAAAAAAATAAAGAATTTGACCACAACCTAGGTGTTCGGCCTGTGAGGCCGCGACTTGGGTGGTCGGCCTGTGATGCCGCCACCATAGGTGTGACTATCCTCATTGGGTGGCACAACCATTTCCTGAGGCAATGCGTCCAATCTACCCCTTAATCCTTACTTTGATAAATACCTAAAACTTGTAGTTGTAGAGGGATGTAGGTGTATATTCTTGTCTTAAGTCTAGCTAGCAGCAGTTCTAGGGGTTGCACCATGCACCTTGGGTTTAGCCTTTAGAAACTATTAATTGTGATCAACACATGAAGTTGTATGTTCCTATAATGCCATAAATGTAAAAAAATATGCTTTCGAACTGGTTTTTTATGAACATTATTGATCAAAAGAACTCATTGCAACTGGAAACTTGAAGATTTAAACATGCATAGGATGAAACTCAAGAAGCATAAATCATTTAAACATTTTGATCGTATTGAATTCTCGACAAAGAAGAACAAGATTTATTCCAAGAACAATATGGAAATAATAACCACTTCTTGATATCCTCAAGTAAGGAATTAAGTTAGTCAAATAAGAAAAATAATTAGTTGAAAAATTTAGTTGTGGTTAATAAGTAATGGCCAGTTAGAAAATTGGTTTAGGAACAAAATTAAATGTAAATTAAGTAAAATCTAACGTAGACAATAGTTAATATTATTAAAGAGAAATGAGTTAATTTATAATTAAATAAAAGTAAGAATTTCATTATATAGTTAAATAAAATTTTAAGTAATTACAGTTTAAGAATTACTCATAAATAAATGTGTAAATTCTTATAGGAAATTAGATGGAACACTTAGTAGAAATTGTGTAAATATTTAACCATTTGGTATAAGGAGTTTTATTTATCTTTTCTCGAAAATTATAAGTGATGTAATCATAGGAATTGCTAAGGATTTAAAAATAAAATAAAAATAGAATACCTTCTTATTGACAAATTTTAATAACCGGTAGAACTATTCTTTTGTATGAATACTAGTATCAATAAAATAAATCTTTTAGTGATTTAACTTTGGTCAACAAACAATAGCTGGAATTTATTTAAGATTATTAGATGTTATCACCTCAAAATAAATTTGAAAGGAAAATTTAATATGGTATTTAATATAAAAGTAAGTTCTACTTGAATTAGAATTGAAAATCTATTCTAATTGGGTACAAGCAATAGTTTTAAAGAAATTTAATAGTTTTACCAATATTTAAATGGGAAAATAAACCTTTGATTCAACTTGACCCTTGAAGTCGTAATTCAAAATATGAAGATAATTCAAATGATAATTACTAAATTTAACCAATAGGTGAACTTTTTGTTTATCGCTTAACTCTTGTTTTAAGGAAGATCTATTGTTAAGTTATGATGATGAAATGGAAGTACTTAGTCATTAGTGTTAGAGTTATCTTTCACATTTTAAGGTTGTGTAGATTTCTTATTTAATGTAGTCTGCTTATTATTTTTAAGACTCTCAATAGTTAAGTTTTTATTATACAATATTATGTTCCTTTAATGTTAAACTAGAAGAACATATTGTAGTTAGGAAGGATGTTATTCGTATTGCAACAATTAAGAAGGGTAAATTTTTTGTTGTCTTAGAGTCAATTAGAGAAAAAAGTAAATCAAAATAATTAAAACGATGAGATGACATTGTAAACATGATGCCATCAATTTTAGATTAATATTTAAAACTCAAATTTACCTTAGTAGTGCTCACAAAATTAAACAATTTTGGTAGTTGTGTTTGGTTTATGTTGAGTTAATTTTGGGAAATGACACACAAATGATTAAACATTACTTGCACTTCTCACAAATGAGTTGGCATGAACCATACAACACCTTTAAACACTCCTGGAACTCTGCGCAACAAAGACCTTGTGGCGCACACCTTCAACATACCTTAGTCGACTAGGAAAAAGAATAACTAGCAAAACCTTCATTTGAGACCACAACTTCTTTCAGAGGAGCCAAAAAACATCTTGCAGAGCAATAAAAAACATCATAACATTTTTAGGAACACTCTCATACATCCATTTCACAACTTCAAGCAACAAGTTGATGCAACTCGACATACATTGAAACCAACGACCAAATAATATAGTCCTACATTTTGTCACACCAAAATTTCTTCGCGAAAGGACTAAAGACGTGAAACTTTGGATATAGCACCTTCACAACACAACAAAGTTAACTTAGACTAATCCACACATCCATATCTACAAACACAGAGGAATATAGAACCAAACTTTGCACCACTTTGAGTATCTTCACAGAAACAACACAACCTTCAAATTGTTACTTCCAAAACTCATTTCTTGTAACACAAATGAACTGAAACTTGGACCACACATGCTGTGAATACATATGAAGCTAACTTCCAAATTGCAAGAGCACAACAACAACAACAACAACAAAGAGATGCAAAGAATCTCATAAAGACTCTGGCAACCAAATAGCTAGACTGCAATATTGAAAACCAAACTCCAATAGATCAATGACAACAAAACTCACACTTTTGACACCAATGACAACCAGAACACAACAATCTCCCCCTTTGAAATTGATGGAAAAAAAAATCTGATATACACACTTCTCCCCCTTTGACATCAAGGGTAAAGGGAAACTTTCTCTCCCCTTTTGTGCATAATTCTCTCTCCAATTTTTGAAATAGCTTACAAGCTTCCCCTGCCAGCAACAACCACTACTTGCTCCCCCCTGAGAGGTAGCCAACATCGGTCCAAACAAAAAGATATAGTTTGAATTACTCCCATTGGATAGGTGCACCAACTATGCATCTAACAATAAGGAGGGGAAATTACCCTTAACTTCTTCTAGAGATACTCAAAAGTATCCTTTGTAAGAGGGTTTGTGAAAATATCTACAATATGATCTTTTCTAGGAATATACTCCAACTTGAGTTCTTCATCCACAATCTTCTCTCTTAGAAAATGATACCTCATTGATATGTTCTTGGTTCTAGAATGCATCACTAGATTCCTAGAAATATTTATAGCACTTGTATTATCACACAAAATAGGAATAGGCTCATCATATTGTATCTTGATATCTTTCAATGTTTTCTTCATCCACAACACTTGTGTACAATAGGATGCTACATCAATATACTCTGCTTCTATAGTGGACAAGGATATTGAATCTTTCTTCTTACTATTCCATAAAACCAATCTACTTCTTAAAAAGAAAGCACCACCATTTGTACTTCTATTATTAACACAACCAACCCAATCAACATTAGTGTAAGCACTCAGATCAAAGCCATTACCTTTTGGATATGATAAACCATAATCTAGAATACTCTTCAAGTGTCTAAATATTCTCTTGACTTCCTTCACATGATTTTCTTTAGGATTAGCTTGAAATATTTCCACCAAGCATACTGCATGCATGATATTAGGTCTTGAAATAGTTAGATACAACAAGCTTATGATCATAGATCTATATAGATTCTAATCAGCTAGGGAGACTCATCATCTTTACTCAAATGACAATCAATAACCATGAGAGTAATAACTAGTTTATAATCATCCATCACAAACTTCTTCAACATCTCCTTAACATACTTTTCTTGAGAAATAAAGATACCATCATTTAGCTGACCAATTTGAAGACCAAGAAAGAAAGGAAACTCACCAATTATAGACATTTCAAATTCCTTCAGCATCTCTTTAAAAAATTTCTTGCACATCTCATTATTTCCACCAAAGATTATGTCATCAACATACACACCAACTATCAAAATTCTTTTATCCTCAATTTTGAAGTTAAGATTACTATCTGTAGTACCTTGAAATCCTTGTTGAAGTAAGTACTTATCCAACCTTGCATACCAAGCCTTAGGAGCTTGTTTGAGAGCATACAAAGCCTTTTGAGTATGTATACCATGTTTATTTCTTCTAATAAACAGAATCCATCAGGTTGCTCTATGTAGACTTCCTCTTCCAAATCTCCATTCAGGAAAACTGATTTGACATCCATCTGGTATAGTTTGAAGTCCTTGTAGGCATTTGAAGAAAGAAAGAAACATTCCAACTACTTCCATTCTTGCTACCAGAGAAAAATATCCTCAAAATCAATACCTTTTACTTTTGAATAACCTTTACAAACCAATATTTCTCTGTTTCTTACCACTTCTTCCTCATTCAACTTATTCCTTAATACCCACTTAGTTCCTATCACATTCTTTTCTGCATGCCTTGGAACAAATCCCCAAGTTTGATTCTTCTCAATCTGATTCAATTCTTCTTCCATTACTGTTATCCACCCTTCATCTTTGCTAGCATCAACAATTTTTTTTGGTTCTACCTTTGATAGTAAATAAAAAATTACTTGTTCATTTGTTTTTGCAAGTATTCTTCTAGTTAGCACTCCAAATGTTCTTATTTCCAATGATTTGATCTTCTGAATGATTTCTTTGAACATACTTTGTAGGATTCTTGTTGAGCTTTTCTGGTGTTTCTTCTTTCTCTTCAACATATTAGATTCTTCATCTTCATCTAAGCAAGGAGGTGTATTAGATCTGCAGTCCTCAATATCATTCATATTTTGGTGTAGATCTTCATCAAATTTCACATTAGTGCTTTCAACAATTCTTCCCAATCTCTTACTGTAGCACCTATATGCCTTACTCTGAGGTGTGTATCCTAGAAATATACCTTCATCAACCCTTGAATAAAACTTTCCCAACACATCTTCATCTCTTATGATGTATCATTTTCTTCCAAAGACTCTAAAGTACCTAATAGTTGCAAGTCTTCCATACCATAACTCGTATGGAGTCTTAGTGTTGTTCAGTCTCAACAATCCTCTATTAAGAATATAGACTGTAGTATGAAGTGCTTCTCTCCAATAAAAAATAGGCATATTTTCTTCCATTAGCATGGTCCTTGCCATTTCTTGAACAATCATTTTTTTCCTTTCCACTACCCCAGTCTGCTGAGGAGTTCTAGTAGTAGACAGATGCCTCTTTATTCCATGTTTTTCACAAAATTCATTGAACTCATTTGAAGTGAAATCATCTACTCTATCAAACCTCAAACATTTTATCTTTGCATTCATTTCATTCTCTACCATAGATTTGAAAATATTGAATCTACTAAAAGCATCGGATTTATCTTTCAAGAAGGTAACCCATGTCATCCTAGAAAAGTCATCAATAAAAACCCATGTCATCCTAGAGAAATCATGAATAAAAATCATGAAATACCTTTCTCCTTTCATACTTTTGGTTCTAGTAGGTCTGCACAAATTAGTGTGTACCAACTCCAATGGTCTACAAGAAGAATATTATTTAGACTTGAAACTTATCCTTGTCTTCTTACCAAACTGACATTCCTTGTACATTGTAGATGCAGACTTGATTATCTTAGGCATATTTCTTACCGCATGTAATGAGCTGACCTTCACAAGATTGTCAAAGTTAATATGCCCCATTCTCCTATGCCATAGCTAAAATTCACTTTCTTTTCCTATAAGACAAGTTTTTCCATTGACACCTCTTAGACTATATATGTCACCACTTGTCCTAGATCCTTTAGCAACCAATTGACCATACTTATTTTTTGATTTCACATCCACTTTTATTGAATATGAGATTGTATCCACTTTTGCACATGTAAATCACACTAAGAAGATTATGCCAGGGACCTTTGACATGGAGGACATCTTCTGTTCTGCTATTTCCATCAATACTGATAGAATCTTTTCCATAGATCTGCACTAAAGTATATCTCCAAGCTTGACTATGCCACCATTCCACTTCACAAGTTTGATAAACTTTCTCTTATCTCTTGTCATGTGGTTGGAACAA
The DNA here is from genome assembly GCA_007258455.2 of Sequoia sempervirens. Lineage (NCBI taxonomy): Eukaryota > Viridiplantae > Streptophyta > Pinopsida > Cupressales > Cupressaceae > Sequoia > Sequoia sempervirens. The sequence goes on along the minus strand of VDFB02289399.1, from coordinate 5,962 downwards.
CCATTACCAATCACCCATGAATTAGCCTCATATTTTGCATGAAAAGAAGTACACACAACACTTGGATCTTTAGCTTTATCTTTAGTCTTCTTAGCAGCCAAGAACAAGACTTCATCTTCATTATCCAGACCACTAGATTCATCATCCTTTCTAGAGTAGGAATCTTCCATGGAGTAGAGAATCTTAATCTTATTTCTATTGTGCTCTTTATTTATCTTTTCAAAATATTTCAAGGGACATTTAGAAGCAAAGTGACCAAAGTCTTCACACTTGAAACATTTGAAAGCTATCTTACCTTTGTACTTGCCGGTACCTCTCTTCAACTTCCTTACAAAATTTGCTTCCTCTTCATCAATGTCACTATCTAGATCAAATTCTTCATAAGTTTCTTTCTTACTTGCTTTGAATGTTGCTTCCTTCTTATGACCTTATTTGTCAAACTCTCTCATTTCAAATGCAATAAGGGCACCATATAATTGTGAGAATTTTAAGAATACTGGTTGAGTTGCAAATTACACAATTGCACAAATTGAGATAAAAGAGAAACTGCAAATAAATGCATAATTCATGATTTTTTATTGATTGATAGCTTGATAATTGCTTAAGAATGAGTACAATATATATAGCAAGAGATGATCCTTTTAGAATGACAACCAACAACTAGAAAACATGCATGCAAAACTATGTAAGATTGTACAACTAAGCAATCATTATCCTAAAAATCTAACTAGCAAATTTATCTAGAGGAATATTTTAAGCAGAATATTCAACATTAACACAAGGATGTACATTTTTGGTATTCTCTTTCTAATGGTTTGTTGTTAGAAGTTTCCATGTGGAAATACAATCTATTCATGACTTCATAACTTGAAGATATCGACGAGACAAGAATTATCAACCCAAAGGGGTGGTCATAGATTCTTATCAGATAAAATATTGTGGACCAACAAATTCCTATTCAATGAATCTCAATAAGTAATTGTCCATATGAATCAATCAATTGTTTCTTGTCAATCTTGATGAAGAATCTTGGGTATTAGAGATATGAGAAATCCGATATCTTGTTGGGACAAAAATATCAACCCAAAAGAGTGGTCATAGATTTTTATAAGAGAAAAGATTGTGGACCAACATATTTCTATTCAATGGATCTCAACAAGTAATTGCCTATACAAATCAATCAATTGTCTCTTGTCAATTTTGGTAGGCATATTTTATTTTTTATTTTAAAAATTATATTTATTATTTCTATGCATGCATGATGTAATGAAAATTCATAAGTTATTATCTTTGTGGGGATGAGGTTTTAGGTTAAATTTGTGATGACATATTCTTTCTTTTTTAAAAATCTATTATTATCAATTTCATTAGACATAATGTCATAGTTGTCATTTTTTAATTAGGAGTCATGTATTTTGTTAAGTAATTAAGGAACTTAAGTATTTTGATATAAAAATATCAAATCGTTTAATCTATATAGTTTTTAGATCCACTTTGTATAATTGTTTTGCATCAACATTTGGGATCAAATTTTGGGATCCATCATAGAAAGATAGTGAGCATCTAAAGGATAATTTAGTATATTTCAATTACTATTTCACTTTAAAATTAATTGTCGAGTATTTGATTTTCTTTAAAAACTATATTTTGTTTGTTGCATTACAATAGAGATATTTATTATCTTTGTAGACTATTAATTATTTTATGTAAATATTCAATAAATTAAAGATATTATCTATTATTCTAATATTAATTGATAATTGATAATTTTTGTTTTGTTTATTTTTAGTTTACACATTAAATTTCATGAAAGAATTAGAATTATACTATAATTAAAATATCACTTTTCTTACTTAGTGTCACCTAATTTCTTACAAACATAATTAATTTATTGGAAATTTTTACTTATAATTATGTTTTCTATGAAACTTGAGCATTATATAAACACACCATTTCATTAGTTTTGTATATTACAAGTTTCTAGTATCTTTTAAGCAAGCCACATATGATAGACTATCACAATGGTATTTTAGTGAAAACACTCGAGACATGATTCCTCAATGACTAAATACAATCTTTAAAGTTTGAAAATAGTTGGTGCAATCTAAATTAAATTTATGGTGATTTTTATTATTCAATTATACTTTATAATGTTCTTATATTCCTTGTAGTGCAATAATTTATATAATCCTAGTGAAAGGATATAAATGATACATTATTTTTCTCCCATTTTTCTTCCTTTCTCACAAAATCAAGACATTAAAATATTACACAAAAATTGATTTTAACATTTATAGAACAATATCCTAGCTTTTCAAAAAAATTACACTTTGACAATATACTCAAACATCAAATAAAAGAACACCATTATTAACAGAGAAGAAATAAAAAACAATTTAAATTAATTTAAATTGATTTCAAAATGATCAAATAATTTCTTACACCATCCTTTATTAAATACTTCAATATACAATATACAAGATACTAAGGTAATTGTTATGAGATTCCTTTTAAAAATATTTAATTTAATTAAAAAAATGTTGTAAGAATAGATGAAAGAGTTTTGAATACTTCAATATACAAGATACAAGATACTAAGGTAATTGTTATGAGATTCCTTTTTAAAATATTTAATTTAATTAAAAAAATGTTGTAATAATGGATGAAAGAGTTTTGAATGCATTAAAATTTTTGGATTTAAATTTAAGAAGTAAACTTAAAAATAATTGGAGAATAACTTGATGATTCATATGAAATGATTTATTGTTAAATTTTTTTTTTAGGAGTATTATAATTTGGAGGTCTACATAAAAGAAGATAATTAATAAATAATTTGCTTGATTCTAATGTAAAACATGTATGTGATACATCAATTTAGAGGAGTTAATCAAACATAAGAAAGCAAAAGTAAGGATGAAGCTAAACTTATGGACAACACACATGAAGAAAATCATAAAAAAATATATTTATATTAGTGTGGAAAATATTACTTTTGTAAGTTCTTATTATAACTTGGTGTGGTTTTTTAAATTGTGTTGATTATCCTCACCAATGATTCTTTTATCTATGAAATTGAAAGTACATAATGAAAATAAGATGGATTCTTTGAAATCATTAATGATTAAAATAATACACTAAAATAAATCATAATATGAGAATGTTATTATGTTAAAAATCATTTCTAAGTTGTGTTGCATATTTACAATTTGAGAAATAGGGAGAGAAATTAGTAGCCTTGTAGGTTCTCATAGATCTCATTACAATGAGCACAACAATTGATCAAATTTTACCACCACTTCATTATAATAAACATTTTCTATTTGTGAATTTTTTTATGGAACCATAATTATGCAAATATTTCACACAAAAAATAGAAATTAATTTCAAATATAATAATATAGAACATTGTTCTCATTGATTTTCACATAAGTATAAAATTGGTAATTTCGATTCATGATCTAAAAGAAAATCTATGATGATTCAATTATTAAGGTGTAGATCCAATCTAAACTATAAATAAATATGAAAAAGAGGATTTTACTTCTTTTATAAAACATCTAGTCATGCTTAAGCTAGTTTGATGGAGGATATCAAGGTGAATTCATTAAAGTAGTATGGTTGGGTGGAGCTTATTTTCCTATCATCTAAATATACTTTTTATGTCTTCATTATTGTCCTTCATTTGTGTTTGGTCCATTGCTGATGTTCAATCATCAAAGATTTATATCCATATATCTCATTGAACTTTTTTGATTTGTCTTGTCTCCTATTTTTGATAATTCTTTATTGTAATCACAATAACATGAAGTTCAATGTTTGGTCCATTGTTGTTGTTCAATCATCAAAGATTTCTATCCATAGATCTCATTGGACTTTTTTGGTTTGTCTTGTCTCCTATTTTTTATGATTCTTTATTGTAATCACAATAACATGAAGTTCAAGAAGAATATCAATTTATTGTATAATAACACATTTTTTTTGTAAAGACAACAAAATGTGAATTAATATTCTTTCTTTATCTTTTGATAGTATAATACCATATTCCTTTTTAGAAACAACAAAATGCCAATTAATATTCTTTCTTTATCTTATAATCTTCAATTATAAAATAATCAAAAGTAACATTAATATCTAAAATTAATTTTCTCATTAACTCTCTTTATTGTTGTCAATCTAATAAACATCTTTACATTTAAACAATACTCAGTACAATTTTATCAATAAAAACAATAATAATTTATCATTTTAGTTGATTAAAAGAATATTTTATGGAAGGATCTTGCTTCTTAAGTCTTTTTCGACCCTTTGAAATAATTTAATTGTTTCCAGTAAAAAAAAACAAATAAAAAATACTTCTAATCAGTAACAATGATACAAAAATAAACACGTATATAATATGAATGGATGATATGGCGTGGCGAATTCAACTTTGTTTTCAATTCCATTCACTTTATGTTATTGTCTTCTTACAAATCAATCCATCATCAATTGTCAATCTCTGAAAAATCACCTGTTACTGTAGGCATGATGGAAAATAAAGAGAAGTGTTCCAGCCAAAACTGTGAAAGGTTGGAGAAAAAAGGACATCCATTTAATGGTATTCACTTTCTGATAGTTTGCTGGCAGAAGTTTCCACACGAAATACAACCTATTCATGACTCGATAACTCGAAGATATCGATGGGACACAAAATATCAACCCAATAGGATGGTTATAGATTCTTAGCACAGAAAAGCTTGTGGACCAACAAAGAATCTCAATAAGTAATTGCCCATACGAATCAATCAATGGTCATCTGCTGTTACTGGAGGCATGATGGAAAGCCAAAATAATCTGATATGAAATGGACAATAGAGAGGAGTGTTCCATCCAAAACTGCCGCAAACATGAAGACAAGAAGATAAGTTGGGAGAGATAAAGACATTCACTTATGGTATTCGCTTTCTGATGATCTGCTGTCAGAAGTTCCTACGACTTCATAACTCCGAGATATCGATGGGACAAAACTATCAACTCAAAGGGATGGTCACATATTCTTATCGGAGAAAAGAAAGTGGGTCCACAGATTCATCTTCTATGAAGCTCGATAAGTGGTTGCCCATGCAAATTTTACACGCAACCGGCACCTGCAACTGCATTGATGACCTCCACTTTGCTAGCATAACCGACTGTGTTTCACGTTCATATGAACATTTCTCTTTGAAATCACATCATATTGATTGGTTTCATTTATTACGAAGGTTGAAAGTAACAATCGATTGAACATTAGTCCTAACGGGTAGTAGAGTTGGCTTGGGCAGTGGGTTTGCTCCCTATTGGTCTCGGGTTCAACTCCGCTCCCGGGTTTAAGAGGTGGGACTTCTTGTGGGCGGGGGATCTCACACGTAGGGGACTAGTCTTGCCCTAGCTTGCCTCAGGTACCCAAGGTAAAGGCTGCTAGGCCACTAGGCTGGGTCGCGAGGACACCCCTTAGTATAAAAAAAGAAAGAAAAAACAATCAATTGAAGATTTAAATACAAGTGAAGAGTTGGTAAAAGTTCCATTTATTTATTTATTTGGTGTGTTTTATATAAGTTATTATATGGTTTTTAAATTTTTTATTATGAGCTGAAGTAAGAATAAAATATGAATAAATTGTTGGAAGAGTTCAAATAATTTATTTGTTATTATTATTATTTTTAATTTAAGTTCAAATCACATTTTAACTAATAGTTGTTTTTGGTTCTTTCATTGAAAGATTTAAATATAAATAACATGTTGATAAATGTTTAAATATGTTTCATTGATTTTGTTTTGTTTCAATTGAAATTGAACTCACACCTTACCGATTGATTAAGCTCTTTCAATTGTAAGTTTGAAACTGACCATCTCACATAAATTTCAAATAATAAAAAATCTCTAATAAAAATTTAATATAATAAATAAATTATTGACAAAATTTATAAATAACAAATAAAATCTA
>VDFB02289398.1:0-19785 GCA_007258455.2 Sequoia sempervirens | reverse complement strand
AGAGACAAAAAAATCATTTATTAACTGTAATTAAGTGATGCAAATTATAAAAGTGATTCGCCTCTATTTGTAAAGTGGATGTGTTTCATAGGGTCACCACTCTTGATGAAAATGTATATAGAGATTTTGAAAGCATTGAAGGTGTGAGTGAGATAAAGGAAAAATTATATATACAAACAAAAATATATATGTAGATTTAAAGGAGTGTGAAGGAATGAAGTGAACAAGAAATATAAGAAGATTTATGAAGGAAACCTTGAAATAGTATTCATGAGGATTTAAGAAGGCTTACATGGCATATTTAAGCATACTTATATGGCAGATTTGAACAAGACTTATGAGGCACTTTATAAAGAAAATTTTATAGAGAATAAATATCATGAAGTGAATAAATAATGGAAAAAAAGTGAATGAGTGTAAGGTATTTATAGAGGATACATGTATGTGGACAAAATATGCAAACTTATGTGATCATGCACGTACATTTATATAGTTAATAAGAAGAAGGGAATCATGGAGTGAATGAATAAAGGAGATTGAGTTGTCCATCATTTGTTGAATAAGAAACATTGAAGTTGGAACTTATATTTCTAAGTTGGCGCTATAGGAGAGATTGGTGTATCTCACTGAGTTGGTGCTTAGTAGTGGGTGTTAGTATGTCTAGTAGGTTGGTGCCTAAGAATTGAGAGGAATAGTGTATCATGTGGGTTGGTGCCTACAAAGTTGTAAAGATAGTTTTTATATAAGCAATTTATATTGTTCTGCTTTTATCCCACAAAGGTTTCCCCATAAATTTGGTGTTCTTATCATGTTCTTAATTATTAAATCTTGCATGGTTATTATTATTGAATAAGTTTTAATTTGGATTTTTTTTTGGTTATACTAATTCACCCTCCTCTTAGTATAATCATGTTCTCATCAGGAAGGACTTCAAATGAGATCCTATCCAACTAGTACTATTGCATCAGTCGTCATATACCATAGTATGGCTATTGCATGGAGATGTTGAGATTCATATCATTCGTTGTCAAATAATGATCATGACTATAGAACTAGTGGTTATACTAGAAAAATGACAAAAACACCTACATGGGGGCCTCATACATACTATATGAGTGATGGATGAGTGGTAGATCATTTTCACCTAGGGGAGAAACATGTTGGTGCAACTATAATATGATATCATGCCATATTCATTATGTGTCAAAAAACATTATTTCATTCCATCTTCTCTAGGTGTTGGCGTTCAAGCACATAACTTGTATGTAGCCCATGAGATCCCATAGAGATAGTATGGACTTATCCTTAATCTTTTTATTACCATTTGAAGAGGCCATGAGAGTATGAAAACTTGATATACTAGTACATTATATTTGATTGAGTAGATGCTACGAATGTAGTTTGGGGACCCTATAGGAATCTATAGCCTTGGATAAGCCTATCATGGCATCTTGTGAGTATGCAACATGATCACTTCTTTTTTGGTTGTTATGAGTATATTATTGTTCATTTTTACTATGGTCAATTGATTAGACAGTTTGGTTGCATTCAGGGGGTTCCCATCCCTCAACCAACCTATGGTGGAGGTGTATATGTATTTAGTGGGCAAGTGAATTGTAAGTTTGTGAGGGGAGGTGGATTAGGAGATATGACATTTGAATTCACAAAGCTAAAGGGATTCCTAGTGGAAATACCTAAGGTGGTAGTGACATTTCTAGTGGGTTGTTATGTTGTTGTAACAGTTGGATTAGCATATGTAGGAATAGAGGTCATAGTTGTGGAAGGAGGAATTTGACTGCCACCTTGACTTTGAGTGTACCCCAAAGTTTGAGCACAACTAGCTACTGTAGGAACATGTTCATCAATAATGTGAGCTACTAGTGTAAGTGTAGTATTAAGTTTTAACTTAGGTTAATGATTTGGGTGGTTTTTTCTTGTATCGGGTAGTTTTTCACTCGTTTGTTTTTCATGCCTTTAAAAAGGCCTGTACACTATGTAATTTACCATCTCAATTTATTCACTCTTGGTGAAATAGTGTGTTGCTTCTCTTGTATTTGTGAAGGTTTTTATTGCAAATGGTGATCCTAGGCTTGGTGGTTTCCACCAACATGGTATCAGAGCTGCCCATTTTTCCCTCCTTCCCTTGAGAGTTTTCATCAGAAGTGTTTTGAGATCTAAATTGATATTCATTATTTTTCAAACTAATATTATCTACAAGAGGAGTGATTTTCTTCATTCTAGAAGGAATGATTTGGTGTTGAATAGGCATTGTTTTGTGGCTTGATTAGAGGTCCAAGTTTTTCATCGATAAGAGACATGTTTGGCACATCAAAGGGACCGATCTTGTTGTTTAGAGGCTCGAGTTCCAGGCCAATTTGGGCGTGAGGGCACAACAAATAATTTAGAGGATGAAGTTTTTATTTGGAAGCCGTGATTTTGTTATTGGTGATCACTGCAAACTCTCTCACAGGTGACCAATATTTATTGTGTGAAGGCTATGTAAATTTGATACCTTCAATTTCTCTTGTGGAGACCTGTGTGAAGGAGAAGAGGTGGTTTTGTGAAGCAATTTGTTGACATATTGGAGGCTCATGAATTTTGTGTGTTGAGGCATGATTTGTCTCATCCATAGGGCAACTGACTATTGTAGAGGTCGTGATTTTTTGCAGCCCGATTTCCTTGTTATAGGTGCAATTTCTTGTGAAGAGGCAGTGAATAGTTTGTGGAGGCCGGATTTATCCCCAAGGCCAAAAATCACAATAGAGGCACAATTTCACTGTGCTCAAGAGATGATTTGAATATAGATAGGGAGCACAATTTGAAAACCCCAATCAAGATACTCCCAGGCTTGTTGTGATTTGTATCTGGGAAGGTCATGATTCTTCATTAGCTAGTGCGATTGTTTTTTGGTAAGCTACACTACATTTTTAATCAAACTTTATAAAGTTTGTAGTGAAATATTTAGGGTTTCAAGCTGCATTGAAGAGGAAGTGGGACCAAGGTTTCTTGAAGTTGTTTTCAATGTGAAGAATTATCCCACATTGGTGAGATATTGGTCATAAACAACCCTTTTTATTGTCCATCGCTCTCATTGTTGCATGAGCTAAGGCTCATAGTGGTGTGCTCCATGTGGTAGTTTGTGCTTGGCAATTATGTGGATTCTTGTGCCTTGAAGATCATGGTGCTTGAATGGTATAATTTTTGCACCAAATTAGTATTTTTAATCTTATAATTTATTTTGGAAGTTTTTATGCTTGTGAAAGCACTATCCTTGAAATTTTTGAAGAATTATCAGTTATAATGGTTTCTTTGGAGAAAGGTAACTTTGGGTAATGGAGTGAGAAAAATTTATTACCATATTTGTATATTGAAGTTCCTATTCCAGGCACGTGTAGTGGGTATATGATTTGGAAAGGATATAGGGCTAGATTCTTTAGAGTTATTTTTGAGCATATAAATGATGATGACCTTTTGGATTCACTTGTTCATTTTGAGTTCCATAATGCTCTTTGGAATTACATTTTAGAATCAAATGGAGATCTTGATACTCCACCATCTCTCGATGATCCTCTTTCTAATATGAATGTGCCTTGTTATTCTTTAGAGAAGATAAACCATGCTTGTGATCCTTTGGAGGTTTTTGAGACTTCAAATGAGGTTGTAGTTGCTTCAGAGGTTCTTGGTTCTTTGTTAGAGATAGTTGATCCACCTTCATTAAGTACTTCCATCATTCTTAAGCAACAAGATTATCATTGTCTTCTTGATTGGGATTCGTATTTTCTGAACATTGGTCAATTTTTTATGGAATCTCACATTTCAGACTTAGAAGACACATTTGAAGGATTAAATTTCCTATTTGATGATAGTTGTGGTATAACTGTTGTCACTCCATCTTTATTTTTGGAGAATGTTCAAAATCAATTTCTAGTGGTACCTTGTTTGTCACCTTCTATTGTGATTGGGCATGTTCTTGATTGGTTTGTGGCATCATCTTCCAAGGTCTTGGTGACACATGAGCAGATTTTAGAGACATTATCACCCTACATTTGGATTTTACTTTCTAGTTCCTATCCAGAATGGGAATCATACCTGCATTTATACTTGGTTTTGTTTCTTACAAAAGGGAGACAAGTTGTTTGTTGACATTGGATCATATTTTGTCTTCAAGCACTTACCATGTTTTTAGGCAATTACACATTGTGGGGGGGCTACATAGTCTCTCTATTTCCCTCTTATGGGGGGCTATTGATTGTATATACATGATGTATGTAGTCCTTGGGGGGTGTTCTTGAGTCCTCCATCCATGCATCTTGTTTTTCTTCTCTCTTTTAGAGATCGGTTTTTTCCCACATGGTTTTTCTCCTTTTCTCCATTTGTGAGAGATTTCTTTTTTGAAATTTGCATTGTAAATGGGTACCTAACATGGTTGTGTATCCGAGACCCATATTGCATCTTTATATTGCATAATAATCTCCCTAATTTTTCACTTAAGGTGGGGTGTTAGTGTGTTAAGTTTTAACATAAGGATAATTAGTTTTTCTTGTATTGGGTAGTTTTTCACCCATCTATTTTTTCATGCCTTTAAAAAGGCTTATACACTATATAATTTACCATCTCAATTTATTCAATCTTGGTGAAATAGCATGTTGCTTCTCTCATATTTGTGAAGGTTTTTATTACAGATGGTGATCCTAGGCTCAATGGTTTCCACCAACAACTAGGCTATGCACAATCTCTATTCCCTGTTCATTATCAAGAATTTTCCTTCATGTTATCTATGATAGGAATTACAGTACCAACAATGTATTCAATTCTCACAAAGTTTTGCGATTTCTCTAAATTTTCATCTATTTGTTTTAGTTCTTGAGGGACATGAGCAACCATTGTGTCAACATCAATCACATTGGTTGTTGGAAAAGTAGTCATGGGAAATAAGGTATCAAAGCTATGGTTCATAGTGGGCTGAATAGTATCAACACTAGGTGATCCCACAATACTGGTTTACAATTTTTGGCTAAACTAGACACTGAATTGATTTTTTCTAACTAAATCTTCACTTTTGGGCACCTATAGTGGCTAAACCGTAAGGAATTTGAAGATGATGCAAACTAGTGATTTGTGACAACTTTTTTGTAGATTCTAAATATATATATTTTTAAAATTTTTGGAATTAGATTGCACTTATTTTCCATCTCATTCGAAACTAGTTTTTTGAATAAGCACCATTTTTAAGGAGTGATGTCGCTTATATATACAACATAAATTTTTTCCATGAAGGATAAAATTAATTTTTCAAATTTAGATTTGTAACTATGATATCTAGCTATCATTTGGTTTCATAGTGTTTTATTAAATATTTTTCCTTAATCAAGTTTTCAAGTCAAACCACCATAATTCAGACATAGGGTAGATCAGAGTAAACAACTTTTTTTGTATGTAATTGAAATTCAATTTTTCTTGGTTGATCAAGGACTCTCAATATCTAGTGCAATCGATATTTTCAATTTTTGATAATCACATTTTTCCACATGCGAAAACAAAGAGCTTGATTTTTGCGAAAAAGCTACATTCACAAGAAATAAAAATAAATATAATAATTAAATTAAATTTATTTAAAATTATACTTTTGGGAAGCTTATAATAAGGACTACATACTTTCAAAAAAAAAATTAAATGAATTCATTTGATCCCCCAAAAGGTAAATCAAAAGTGGTTTTTGATCACCATTTTGATAGGTGTAAAAGAGACTCCATTATAGGTATGGTTTAAAACTAGCGGAGTTCTATCCAAGGGGGTTTCATCTAAGGTGGTTCGATCAAATTTTTTTCAATTGGAATCCTTTAAATAGAAATTTTCAAGGCTTAAATCATTATATTTTCTAAAAATATGTGATTTTAGCAAAAACTAGGATCTCCAGAAAATTGTAAACCAGTATTGTGGGATCACCCCATTATGAGTTAAAGAGTTGGAAAACTCAAGATCCATGATGATTGTAGTAGTGCGAGATGGCATGAGTCTCAAACTACATCTCACTATATTATTGGTAATAGGACACCAAGTTGTGAAGCTCATACAAGTTGCACCAAACCTAAGTGCACCCAAAATGGAGAATATACACTAGATAAATGCAATCAACACCCAAAAGGTATGAAGTGCAACACAAGTATGTAAAGAGATAGCAATTTTAAGATTTAAAACAAGATAACTTACTGATTATGTTATGAAAAAAACCTGAAAATGATGTCTTTTAATGCCAATTTTGATTTTCAAACAATGCACTCAATTAGACCAATTTGAACTTTATGCAAACAATTACAAAATTTTCTGATTTTTGAAATTGAAACCCAAATTTAACATTAGAACAAAATGAAGCGAACAAAGAAAAAATTACTACCCAAAAAATTGAAAATGCACCTATACAGGAGCTGATTCTCCCTAGGATGAATGGGTCCCAAGTCTGGGTTCGAAAAAATCAAATTTGGATTTCTTGCTTAATGTTTGAATTTCCAATTTTAGGTTGCAAACTGTGGTTTCAGTGACTGAATTTTCTAGGTTTATGTGTCCTAATGCAAGTGAATTTAGTGAAAAATTATGAACAATGTTACACTTTTTGAAATTCAATTTTGATCAAATTTATGAATATGAATGGCTGAAGATAAACTAATATGCATGTACTTTTTTGTATTTTTTAAATTTTAAAAAATACAAAATGAAAATTTTAAAACCTTAAGTGAGATGCAAACTAATGCAATGCAATGTAAAATATTGCAAATCCTAGATCTATTCTTCAAATGGACTCCAATTTTAGAAATTAAGATGTACAATGTCAAGTCACCAATATGAAACATAGGGAAATAGGTTTAGCAAAATGAAATGTTAAAAAGGGGGCATGATGCACCTATCCCCCATAGGTCATTAGGAAAAAGAGATCCCCTAGGGAAAGATTGACTTTCAACCATTAGGTGAGTCAATATTAATGGAGATCTTGTTGTTTTCCTTATGATCAAGGACAGGGTAAATTAGCCTGAAACACACTTTTGGGAGATAAATGAAAAATACCAAATGAATGTGATTATGCAATGCAAAACATGAATCATCAATTTAAAACCTTAATCTAATAGAATCCACAAAGTTCCAATAGATTTGAGATGAGTTTGAATTTATGTTCTTGTCACCAAAAGCTCCTCTTGAGTGTTCTCCTAGGACAAATTCACCCTAGGGCGAATGGGTCTTTCTATAGGGATCCAAAATCTTCTTTCATAGTCCTCTACTCCTAGATCTACACTCCTGATTCCTTTGGATTTCACAGTTAGAAAATCATAATTAAATTAAATTCTACAAGTGAGTTTCCGTGGCTTGATGATAATGTTGACAACTTTGACAACTTCTCAAAATTTCACTTTTGATCAATCTTCAATCCTTCTTCAACATAAAAATATGCAACACAAACAAGAGGGAAAAATGGTTTCTTTTTGGTGAATTGGGGTTTTCCTTGGTCAAACCCCATTTTGGTAATTAAAGCTTGAAATGAAATGAAACTTGAGGGGAAGGAATGATGAATGAACAATGCTATGTTGCAAATCACCAAACCGTTGACTGGAGATCCTTGAAGGATTGCAATTTAACACATCTCTCCAAGGTCTTGATCTTGCATGAAATGGATTAATTGGATGTTGATATTGATGCTTAAAATTTTAACTTGAATGCTTGAAACCTACATCATAATGTTAGCTCCAAAAACATGCATGAATGAAGATAACTTTGGCATGATGCTTGATATCTTGAATGCTATAAAAAATGATTGAGAAATCTTCTCTTGAACACATTTGACAATAATATTAGATCTTGTGAAGTTTGGATAAACTTTCTAGCTTGCTTCTAGGATTTGAATTGATAAAAAGACCTTGTATTTATAGGTAATTTTCTAATTTACCAAAAATTAAACATCAAAGGTTGACAATTGCAAATTAAATTTGAATCATGAAAATTCCACCAAAAATATATTAAAAATTGGGTTCCTCAACTTAAGAAGGACCCATTCTCCCTTGGGTGAATGGGTCCTAGGACCTAAATCCAAGACACTCAATTTCCAAGGCAATTTAATTAATGTTTACAATTGTTTAATACAAGTTTACTCTTTGGAAAAAATGATTAATTAGGCTTTTAAATGAATAATGGATCAATTAGAGGCTTAATTAAGTCCAATTTAATTAGGGGACCCAAAGATAGTATGAAAATATAAAGGAAAATATTCTCCTACACTACAACCAATTTAGTAGTGGTTCTATGAACCTCTCAATGTAAGGCACAATGATAAATTAGGAGAAACAAGGAAAATCATGACAACAAAAAGTAAACTACGGCTCTGTTGTCATTAATAGTAGATCTGTAGAGATATTAAATGTAGGCTATGCCAACGTTAAACCACAACATCCCCTTCTGATTTGTGGCCGCAAAGGGATTTTGAAGGGGGTTGATGGTGGTTGCAAGTCTCCTTGTAGCAGATTTAGTGGCCTAAAGGGAGTTCAACATTGCCATTTAAATGGTAACTTCAGACGATCAACTTAGATTATATAAATCATGGCCTCAGATGAATGAAGTGGGCTATAAAAAGAATGTGGGAAATTGCACTTTAAATGCCACAACTCAGATTGCAAATTCTCAAGCCAAGAATCTTCCCCTCTACAAATTGGTTTAGCCTTGCAATTTATTTGTGACCTCCAAATGAGATTAATGTGATGAGAGATTAAAATGTGTTTCCACATAGTAGAGAGCCTTCAATTCTAAGGATCAATTTGTCGCAGGGGTAGGGTCAATTTTCAAACTAAATATTATGAAATAATTGACTTATTACCTTGTAAAATCTCCACCTAATGTTCTGATATCATATAAGAAATTAGGAGATCTAGGAGATAAAATACAAGCACAAATGAACAATGTATAAGATTGTATTTAGTTGATCCAATTATTTTAGGAAAAAAAGGTGTACATATATAGTAGTGAGGAAGGCAACCAACCTCCATAAAATGAAGATCTAGAACTCCTCACACATGGAGAGGTGACAATTTTCCTACTACAAATGGAGAGGTGTCAAAAGTAAGTTGTCACCTTTCAAGAAACCTATCAACATTGGCACCTCAATGAGAAAGAGTCAACGAGATGACACCTCAATGAGAAAGAGTCAATGGGATGGCACCTCAATGAGACACCTAAGTAGGTTTAAGTAAGACAAGTGTATGCATTAAGTGCAATATATTCACTAACACCTATTAGGTTGTAAGTCAATCACATACCTTATCAAATCCATCAAACCCTCACATGACTACCATTCAAATATTTAATGAAACATTTTGAAAAAGTGCATAAACCCTAGGGTCAAATCTTGGTGTCTCACTTTTTCTGTGTTTAGTAGTGAAAAAACTTGGGAGATGGTTCCTTGAAATGACTATACAATATCATTAAAGTTTTCCATAATTGTTGCAATCTAAATTAAAGCTATAGTGATTTTTATTGTTATAGTGTTTTTATATTTATTGTAGTGTGACAATTGTGTAAAATTAGTTAAATATTTATTAATTCATTATTTTTTCCTCCCATTTTTCTTCTTCTCACAAAATAAAACATGAAATACTACACAATAATTAATTACATGATTAGAACAATGCCCTATATTTTATTACAAAGAACTATTCTTTGACAATATAGTCAAACATAAAATAAAAACTCCAATATTAATGATGAAGAAATCAAAGACAACTTAAATTACTTTCAAAGTTATCATAAATACTATGAAATTCTCTTTTTAAAGCATTAAAAAAAATAGCTTTAATAAAGGATGAAAGATTTTCCAATGCATCATAGTTTTTGAATTTTTAATAACTAAACTTGAAAATAATTGAAGAATATCTTGAAGATCCATATGAAATGATTCTTTGTTTAACATTTTTGTTTGATATACTTACATCATGTAATGCCCCGTCTTGTAACCTAAAGAATGATGCAATGACTACGAAAGTGTAATAAATTTTTTTAAATGTATTTACTTGCTTAATTAATTGTAAACATTCCCTAAGTAACGGGACATGACATTATCTATAAATTCCCATAGACAACAATAGTATTTAACATTGCATATATTTATCTCACATTAACTTAGAAACATACATTGAATAACATTTAAATTACATCATTAAGGATATAAAGTACAAATAAGAAACTTTCATTACATTGTATTTGAAATAACTTTACAATACTCATTTTCCAAATGAGGTAGATCAATAATAGTTTACAATTACATGTTACAAATATTCTCCTCTTAACAATTGAGGAGTGTTACACAAATACAGTTTTCCATTGTTTCAAATAAGAAAGTACATAAATCCACAAGTGAGCTCTCCATCAAAGAAGCACTCGTTACCATGATCAAGAACTGGGGACCCAACAAAGTAAGGTGCACATCCCACCCAGCCATGTGGTACCCGTAGGTCCACCCACTGTGCTAGGAGATAGTAATAAGGTTCCCTAGACATAACCTACAAACCCTAGACACAAGTAAAACCATAGAAAATATATACAAGTACACACTCTTGGTTACATTGCTTCCTTTAATCGTGATAATCAAATACACTTAAGTTCACAAGGTAGTTATTTTAGGTGGAGTGTCATCACAATGTTGCATAAAGTTACCCCTGGTGTTTCTTCCTAGGTTTCGCCCCCAACTTGGGTTACTCCTAGCAACCTCTCTTACTTTAAACTTGGCCCCTCATGCAAATCAAGCAGAATCAAATATCTTTTAAAAAGATATCGACTTTGTCATTCCAGCTCTCGACTTATTCTCAAGACTGTACTAGTCCTTGAGTCTATAAGCGAGGCTTATTAATCTAGTTAAAGGTTTTAAACTAAGTAATGTTTTGTTTTAGTTTTCACCGACTTACTAACTCTACATGAGTTACCCAGGCACCACTTTGTGTGCTGGCCCTCACACAGAGCAACTCCCCTAAAAATAACAAAAAAGGAATCTAAGTTCACTAACTAAGGTAAGCAAGCTGCACAAGAACCAACATATATTACAAAACATTTTAAAACGAACCTCACATCCTGTTCATAGAAGCAGGCGTCTAAAATCATATAGAACCATGTGCATAACCTTAGTAATCCTAAAATGTGAAATTATCATGAAAATAATTCCCTTTCAAGAAATAACAACTGGAAGACTTGAATCACATATAACTCCCCAATTTTCCCAGTATGTAAAGACTGTAACTTAAAGTAGTTCAGGTAAAAAGAAAAATCTATTGTTAGGATTTACTAAATCCAATCAAGTCAAGAATATAAGCACGAGATTAGTCAACTAAAACATAACTTCATTTTTCAAACAATATGAAGATTAGAACTACCATTTAACTCCAGTTTCGCTTACTTGCATTTTTTTAAAACTCCTTCCTTAATGCATAACAAATCAATTTAAATTAATCATTTATTTAAATATATATATAAATATAAATAAATAAATGTTCTAAATTGCCCAAATAAAAATCATATTCACTCACTTCTTTATACACAAATTATAAGTTTCATGAATTTAGAATTTACATATATATATAGACACACACACACACACACATATATATAAAATATATTATAAATAATATAAACTTTATATATAAAATATATATATGTGTATGTGTATATGTTATAAATATAACAAACCAATAAAAATAAAATATGGGTCACGCAAATTAAAAAATTCGCAGTGTGGGAGCTTCTATTTCCATACACTGCCTACCGCTACCCTCAACCCACCCTATAGTGGCTATGTCGACAAATTGGCACGCTTATGAGGGGGGATAGCGTCGTGATCCACACCAAGGTTCTCTAGGGCCTACTGCGGGGAACCCCTCGTTCATACATACAATGCACATGATATTTTTCTATAATTTAATTCTTTCTGAAACATGAAACTCTGATAGATTTAAAATCGCGAATGATGATTTTTAAATATCATAATCATTGTAATTTTCAATAAAATCATTGTATATATGTAATTGTATATGTATATATATATATATATATATATATATATATTTAACACCAATATATATACATATATAAATGCATATATATAAATATATAATTTTAAATAACAATAAAATATTGTAACTCGGGCATTGTTTTCAACATGGTTTTCTACAAGAAATTGGGAAAGCTATAAATTTGAAACAATTTATTCCCAAATAATTGTTTCAATAATAGAGGGGTTTTTTTAATTTCAAAACCCCAAAATTTATCATTGGATTTAACAGATGATTTTAACATAAAATCCTACAAAAATTACGTGAATTTCCTCTGTGAATTTTACTACTGTTAAAAAAAATCTTTGTGTTGCCCTCTGATTTCACTATAATATTTTGTTTTGTAAAACTCACAGAGAAATAACAAATTTCTACAAAGCCATTTTCACATAATTCACCGAGAAGAATATAGAAACCACAAACACAACAGTTTCCTCTTGAAATCTTTTAAATTCACAATTTAACAAATTTGCACAAAACTAATACTTACACAAACAATCTTTCAAAAGACAAATTAACTTAAATAGAAGAATAACTGTTTTCTGTAGCTTGAAGAACTTGGCTGGTGAAGAGAAGCTTTCCCTGTTGTGTGCAACTTCCAAAGCCCTTCTAGAACACCAAATCCCAGAATATGCAAATACTAAACGAGAGAACTTCTTCCAGAAATATACAGCAAATCACAAAGGAAATGACAATTTTTTCTCAAAATCATTTTTTTTAATAGAACCCTATTCTTTTCATTTCCCGTGAAGTGATTTCCTATTTTCCCCAAATCACATAATATCTTCTGAGAGAATCCTCAACAAGAAGCAATTAATTTTAACTAACACACATGTCAAGAAGAAAATATCTTCTAACAACCTCTCAAACGATTCTTTCTTTCTTCCTTATCAAGAATTCATGCATTTAAAGAATTAAAGAATTCAAATTTCAAAATACAATTTCCCTTTTCCTTATTTAATTATTTATTAAATAATTAAAATTCCATTTCCCACAAAACAATTTTATTTAAATTTAATCTATTCTCACAATTAAAGTCTTTTAATTTAATTAATTAATTAATTTAATTAAATAAATTTAATCTCAATGATTAAATTACTTAACCAAATAAAATAATTAATTAATTAAATAAAATGAAAAGCTTTATTCTCAACATTCTAAAATTGATTTTAAATAAACATTAAATTAAAAGAACATTGATCTATCATTAAATTAACAAAAATTTCCTTTCAAAACAATTAATCCAATCAGACACAAACGAGACAACCAACGACACCAGACTTAAACTGACGACATACAGTGACAGGGTATGAGACTAGACTAGGAAAAACCTTGTTACTACCTCCCAATCAACATTTTTGTTGAGTCTTGACACGCTCAGACCTGAGTAACCAAGTGGAGTCGGTGTCATGTACCTGTAATCCTGCAATCAAACAAATAACATAGATATATATATAATCCATGTTTCAAACACACCAGAGAAAATCACAGAAATCACAGGGCACTCGCAAGCGAGTGATGCAACTCCATTCTCCACACCAATACACATCACATCAAACTGACAAATAATATAACTGTTAATCTACCATAAACATATATATAGCAATAACATCTGAAGGAAACATCTACGCTATTACAAAGCATGTCAGAAATTAATTATCACCATACAATGTTTCATCACATCACAACATAAATCCACCATCGCTCTAATGTCAGCGATCAAAATATCCAAAACAAAGTACCAAAGTCTATCATAGTAAAACATGCTAACAGAAAACATAAGCAAAGTGGAGGGTACTACACATCAATTTAGAGGAGGTAATCAAAACATAAGACAATGAAAGAGAAGATGAAGCTAAACTAAGGGACAACAAAAAAGAAGACAATCGATAAATGCAAATTTAATTTTTATACTAATATTGAAAATATTTAAATTGATTTTTTTTTTTTAAGTTCTTACTATAACTAGTTGTGATTTTTTAAAATTGTATTTATTTTCACCTAATGGTTCTCTTTATCTATGAAATTGAAAGTGCATCAAAAGTTAGAAATTTTTTATGGAACAATAATTATGTACACATTTCACGCAATGAGTTAGAAATTAATATCACATCTAATAATATAGAATGTTTTTTTATTGATTTTCACATAATTATAAAATTGATAATTTTAATTCGTGACCTAAAAGAAGCACCATGGCAACTTAATTATAAAGGTGTAGATCCAAAGTAAACAATAATAAATATAGAAAAAATAGAGGATTTGATTTCTTTTTTTAACACATCTAATCACAGTGTTCTCTTACTTAAGTTCTAGTTTGATGAGGGACATGAGGTTAAATCTTTTAAATTAGGGGAGAGGGCCCCATAGTAGAGCGGGGTCCAATAGTGTGGATAGAAGTAGTCCTTAGTGGGCTCCATAGTGGAGCACCTTAATATCCAATTGCAAAACACTTTTTATCCATAAAGTACATAAACTGACAAATCATGTGATGCCACATCAGTGCACCAATAAAACATGACTTAGTGCACCACTATCGGTCTCAATTTTTTTTGGGGCCTTTTGGATACCTCAACAAAAATCATGCTAATGTGGCATCATATTTGATGACGTGGCCCTAAAACGAAATATAGAAGCATGTGAGTTGCCAAATAAACTGTTGTACAAAATTGGGAGTGATTTGAAATTTTAACATAGAATTTTGAGAAATGTGAAGTTAGGGTGCTCCACTATGGGCCCCTCTCCCTAGTATGGTCAAGTGGAGGTTGTTTTCCTATAAGCTAAATATACATTTATGTCTTCATTATTGTAGTTGTCTTCTATTTGGTCCATTATTGAGGTCCAATCATTATAGATTTTTATTCATAGACCCCATTGAAAAATTGTGCTTCATGTCTTGTCTCCTATCTCTAATATGTCTTTATTCTAATCATATAAATGAAACTTAAGAAAAAATACTAATTTATTCTAATCTTTTTAAAGATTGATTCATATTATTATATCATATTCTTTTTTAAAGACAACAAAACCCCAATTAATATTCTTTTTTAATCTTATAATAATTAATAACAACTTAAAATTATAAAATAATCCATAAAATTATATTAACATTTAAAATTAATCTTCATATTGTAAGTACAATTATATCAATAAAGACAAAAATAACTTATTATTTTAATTTCAAAAGATCAAATAAGTTGATTAAAGTTTATGCAAGGATCTTGCTTCTTAAGTCTTTTTCAACCCATTGAAATTTCATATTTCACAATTGAATAACTCAGTTATTTCCATGGTGAAAGAAACATATAAAAACTACTTCTAATGAGTCATCTATTATCAGTGACACAGAAAGAAACACGTATATATAGATAATATGATATCATGACGACGTAATCCGGATAGTTGCTATGGCCAGGCGAATTCAAGTTGGTTTTCAATTTGATTCACAGTATATTTTATTTGTATTATTACAAATCAATCAATCATAAATTGTCAATCTTTGTGAGGAATCTGCTGTGACGACAGGCATGACGCAATGCCAAAAATAATCTAGTATGAAATGGAAGATATACCTAAGAAGTGTTCCAGCCAGAACTGTGAGGACCAGAAAACAAAATATAGGCTGGCATTCGCTTTCTGATGGTTTGTTCGTCAGAAGCTTCCACGCGGAAATACAGTCTATTCATGACTTCATAACTCGAAGATAACGATGGGACATAAATGACAATCCAATGGGATGGTCATAGATTCTTGTCAGAGGAAAAGATTGTGGACCAACAAACTCATGTTCAATGAATCTCAATAAGCCATTGCCCATACCAATCAATTAATTCTAATGTCAATCTTGATTAAGAATCTGCTGTTACTGGAGGCATGATGGAAAGGCAAAGAAATCTGGTATGAAAAGGAAAATAAAGAGAAGCGTTCCAGTCAAAACTGCTGAAAACATGAAGACAAAAAAGAGTTGTTGGAGAAACAAGGACAGTCACTTATGGTATTTACTTTTTGATGATATACTGTCACACACTTCCACGCGTAAATATAGTCGATTCAGAGGTAATTATAAGACATCGCATTATGATCCTATTATGGCTGGTATTGGATTCTTGTTTTGGAAGGAAATTGAACATTATGCTGAAATATTTGTTTTAATTGATGGAAATGATTAGTCTTGATTATTCTAGTTCTTTTTTCGTATGTTGTATCATCATTTTTATTTCATGTGATGTGTGAATTTATGTGTGTTTTCTTTAGGTAAGAGTTTCAATCTGGTAATTTCATTCTTTAGGTTCTAGGGTGTTTTTTAATTCCTTTATCTCGCTAGTGTCAGAGATAAGAAGTCTGATATCAAAGTATAAAAAATGTGAGAAGTCTGGTACTTTGTTGGGGTATCAGAGAAGGAAGAAGTTCAATATTGGTACATTAAAAAAGGGTGAAGTTTGATACTTTGTTAGAGTATCAAAAATGGATCAAGTTTGATATATGAGTATTAGAGAAGGAGAAATATAACACTTCTTTAGACATCTGAAATGGATGAAGTTCAATACCTTATCGGGATACCAAGGGTAAAAGAAGAAAGTTGACCTCAAGAAAAAACACAAATTAAATGGTAGTTTTGGCTTTTCTATTTATCGTAACCTAGTGAAATTTGGAGGGTGGCTTAGTACAAATGTTAGAATGATGTCTATTGGTTTTAGGAATTATGTCTCTCTTTCATGCCTAATTGTTTCTACCAATCTTGTGTCTCATCCTTAGATAGAGTTAAGTATTTTGCTTGTGTCCTCATTCTATTGTATTGGTGTGCCTGACAAGTGTGTCATCATGGGTTGCATATGACACCTTTTCAATGTTAGTTTGTGGTGTGGATATGTATTACTACTCTTGTATTGCAATAAAGTTCTTTAGTCATCTTTTTTTCATTAATGTCCTAGTGTAAAAGATGGATCATTTCATGAATTTAGAATCAAATTTTACATGAACACATAACTATTGTGGATGGAGGGTAAACCTTCCTTGATACTAATATGTATTCCTATTTTTCAATGATTTCAATTCATAAATTTCAAGCTTAATAGCGAAACAAGTACGGATTTGGTAACATTTTTTCATAGAAGTAGGTGCAAAATAGATTAAATGAAATTTCTTTTTAGATCAAAGAATTTAGTATGACTTGGGAATTACTTTACAAGGATTTTTTTTTGTCTAAATAAACCTAGGAGTTGAAACTTTGAGAGGAGACTTTTGAGAAGCAAAAAAGAAGAGTTAATTAGTTTAAGGTTGGCTTCTTGTATTGAATAGATTCTTCACCTTTTATGAAATTTGGAGTCTATCTCCTTTGTTCATATCTTTAGAGAATGATATGTTGTCACAAACTATTTGGTCAAGTGGGCCTCTAATGTTAATCTCACTTGGAAACTTTCATAGATTGGGCATCCCTATCCTTTGCTCAACTTTCAATTTTTTTTTGACAATTTCATAATGATTTGGTTTGATCTATTTGATTTATTTTTTTATCAATATGTTATATTTTGTTGGTTTCATGATTTCTTTTAATTATTAAAGGTTGCGTGTTTGTAGTAAACTTCCTCAAATCTTCACCCTTCAGATTTTAATAATAATTGTTTTATATATATATATATATATATATATATATATATATATATATATATATATATATATATATAACCCAACTAATCAAACACAATAGAAAAAACTAAAAAATACTAGACTATAGGCACCATACCAACCAGCTGATTTAATAATAGTGCTGGACTGAGAATAGAAATAGCCAGTGGAAATTACCTGGTGTAGTTGAATGAGAATCTTATCTCCAAGACATGCATGATGTAAATTGGAATCGATAAGCTATATTTTTTGTATGGATGAGGTTTTTGATTAAATTTTGTGATGACATATATATATTTTTTAATTTTATTATTATCATGTTTCATTAGACATAATAAGTTATAGTTAAATTTTCTTAATTAAGAATTATGTATTTTATTGTATTTAATAGACATAATAATAATTAGTACTTTGTATTAGAAGGTGCAATGGTCACAACTGTATAGGAAAAAATATTTGTAAGTTAAAATGTTAGAAAGTGTAATATATATATATATATATATATATATATATATATATAGTAAATTACATAATAATGATAACATGTTTGAGATGCTATTTGAAATATGTTTGTATACATATTTTTAATAATCAATTGAAAGAATGGTCTTGATTTAAAGATGCATTGTAGGTTTGAGATATATATGAAATATTGTCTTCCAACACATTGGTAACAAATCACTCTTCAAAGGACTATCAAATAACTTAAGCAGACAGGGCATTTGAGTTGCATGTAACGTGATTGATCAGTATTAAAGCCCATAAATGTGGAATTTTGAAGTCCTAATATTTTATGTAAACAACTAAAATGGAATACCAAACAATTATGTTAGTATTAAATGAATTTTCTAACCACCTCAAAGTTGATCCAACTTGGGGCATCTAATTATCTCCAAATCTTTAATGTTTACCAAGCTATCATGAATACCCTTATGTTCCCCTTTGTTATACACTCTTACGATTTTCTTTGATATTTGATAAGATGCAATTCCAAAACACTCCACAAATTATTGATGTTGGAAGGAATTGTATTACTTAAAAAGTTCATATCCCAAGAAATAAAAACTTAGCATGAATATCATCTAGAAACACATGAATGTATATCTCACTAAAATATGTTATGTAACCATGATAGGTAACCTCATGTCTCACATCAAAGATGAAAAAAATAATGAGATTGAAGACTAAAGGATCTACATGATATGTGAAAAAAATAAAGTGGCATTGAATACAACCTTGCTCCAATGAATATGCATAACAAATGATGCTTAGAGGCCAAAACTAGAAGCATCATGTGTTCACAAACAACAAAATTGTCTTTTATAACCAACTTTTGAGTTGAAACAATTATATCAAAGCTCGATAATTTGTGAATATGTTCAGTGTGGAAAACTACTTGGCCACAAGCCCTAGGTTGTAACACAAAGATACCCACACTCAACACATGCCCTCCCTAATTCTAATAATCTTTAAGAGTAGCAATTTTATTGCAAGTTCATGACTACATATATAAGTATATAACAAAAAAATTAGGTACCTCCGTGAATATCTTAATCTAAGAAAAGTCTATGATCAATGAAATTGTGTGAAGTTTTGGAATTTCAACACAAGTTATGTTCTCTAATCTATGAAATTGAAACCGCGATCATGAAAATAAGATAAATTTTTCAATCATTAATGATTAAAATAATGCACTAAAATAAATCATAATGAGGATGTTATAATGATAAAAAAAGTTTTTTCAAGTTGTTATGGATATTTATAATTTGAAAAAATTGAGAGAGACATTTGTAGCCTTGTAGATTCTCATAGATATCATTACAATGAGCACACTAATTGATCGACTCTTACCACCACTTCATTATAATAAAAAAAAAAATATATTGGTGAAATTTTTTATAGAACCATAATTATGCAAACGTTTCACATAATAAATTAGAAATTTATTTCAAATCTAATAATATAGGACATTGTTGTCATTGGTTTTCACATAAGTATAAAATTGATAATTTCAATTCATGACCTAAAAGGAACACCATGGTGACTCAATTATTAAGATGTAGACCAATCTACACTATACATAAATATG
>VDFB02289397.1:0-30057 GCA_007258455.2 Sequoia sempervirens | reverse complement strand
AATGTATGCTTTCATGTCTCTTGGCAGGTCTATGTTTCTATTCTTTATCTAAGGAAACAACCGAAATTTGAAATTATTTTAAGGGGAAAGCCTGTAGAGCACCACAGCATTGCTGATGATCTGAAATTGCCTAAGGTTATAACTTACAAACCACAAGTTGGAAATGTTTCTAAGGACACAACAATGGAGGTAACTATCTTGGACATTTTAAATCTAGGAAAATAGCCAAATTTCCAAATTATTTTAAAGGGAAATCCTGTCAAGCATCGCAATTTGCTAATTATCTGAAATTTCCCAGAGACCCAACTTACAAACCAAAACTTGGGCTTGGTTCTATGGAGGTAACTATGTAGAGAATTCAACATTCTTGAATATTGTAAAATTGTTGATATTAATTATAGTTTAGATGGTAAATTTCTTGTTTCTTTGACAGTTTTATTGGTCTAGAGGTGGGATTTGAGTTTTGGCAGTGTTCTTGAAGCCTGTATACATGAAATAGGAATTACCTTCACCCTAATAGAAATGATCTTTACCTAATTTATAAGTCTTAATTAGTGTTCATTTTATGTAATGTGACTTTCATAAAATTGGGAGAATGTTTCTAAATTTGGATCACTTATGGAATTAATTTCTACACATTTTTAAAGATATTGTAGCTAAAAACTTGGATTGAACTTTGCAATCGACTTGCCCAATTTAAGGAGTTCAATTTCAGGTGAATGAAAATTGAATAGGATGCTGATGGATCACTGGGATACTAGAATATGGGAGATGTAGAAAGAGTATCTATGCATTTATATGATCAATCACATCACTGATGGTTTTATGCTTTTTTCTAAAGTCTCTTTTGACACTTGTTTCAAGCTTTTCTATGGACTGTGTCCTTGCTTTTTTAAACAATGAAAATTTATGCACATATTTATGCACTCCTCATTCTGAATCTGTAGTTGCTACAAAACATGGTATACTTGTTACCAAAGTTGCTGGTCACTGTAGAAGCTGTTCCGTAGCAGCAATCATGCAAGCTGTTATGGAAGTTATAACCTTGATGAATTTATTTTTCTGTTATCTTACTTTTAATCAAGAGATTTTTTGCTAAAGCAGAGATTCTTTTGGTTGGTTGATTGCCACATCCACATGAAATTTTGTTTAAATTTTAGCAAGTTTGTTGTGGATTGTTAGAAGTTACAACCATGGAACTCTGTTTAGATTTTAGCAAGTTTGATTTACATTGTTTTAACTGGTTGTTTATTACAAGGAATCTTGCTTTAAATAGATTTTTGTGAGTGCTGCTCTCTATATATTCTCCTTCATTTCACTTGGAGAGGGGGAAGTTGTTGCAGGTCTATTTTTTAAAGTCTATTATTTTAATTTTCAACAATAACGACCTTCTTTTGGTCACTACATAACATGTGGACCTAGAGGGGGTCACACTCTGTTCTTCCTAGGAAAGGGTTCGCTTGGGAAGCTTGGTGGTAGGTGATATACCCTCTAGGTAATTATTTCATTTACAGATTGTATATATATTTATCTTTGTTTAATAATTCAGTGTTCCATGGGGACTCTTCCGCACCCCCCCAAAAAAATAAAATAAAATAAAAAACCCTACGTTTCCTAGACGCCCCCCCACCATCCCACCACTAGTGTCACCGTCTCCAAGATGCCGCTAGGACTTCAAAGACGTTGGGGAGTCCTCAAGATGTCTAGGGGGCTTCTATTTGTCCCCAAGATGTAAAATTCTTATGCTTATACATCTTTTTATAACTATTTTTTCAAGTACTATGTGTATTTCAGCACCTTGTCGCCACCCCCCACTTTTCCCCCATTGCCCCCTCGCCATCCCCAAACTTAGGCCCTTGGTCCCCTCATCCCCGAAACCCGTCCCCACGTCCCTGTGTCCCCCCGTCAGGAAACTCTTTGGAACTATGATAATTTTTGTGTTTGCATAATTGATTTTTCCAAAATTAAGTAATCTTAGTGTTTATATAATTATATTAATTTCAGTTTGCATGATTTTGATTCATTTTGATATTTCTGTGTGTGTGGTTTGACTTTGGTTATTTACAATTGTGTGGGATTTCTCAATGTGTTTTACCTTACCATTAAGTTTCTTTGTCATCATCTCAGAAATTGTAGTTTAACAATAATTTCTCCTGTAGATTTGTTCAGTAGATTAAATGTATATTAAGATAGCCAGGTTGGTTCAGTTAAATTTTTCTTTGTTATGATTAGACTCGTCTAGGCTTAGCTTAGGGTTTCTGTACTTCTATTTATCACTTCTCCATTTCCTTTATTATTCTCAATCCTAGGTGTATCTTCATATAGGAAACTCAGTCTTAGATTAAGGCTCATAGTCTACATATTCAATGCATGGAATCTTGTCAAGTCTACACTATTGTATTGAAATAGAATAAAGTCTACTCACAAATGGCCTTCTAGATTTGCATGCTAAAGATATGGCTGAAGGAATTTCTAATTGCCCCATAGATTTTGATTTCTATTTATATTGTATATGGTAAACAAAATGGAGTAAACTTTCTTGCTAATGCTATAGGAGCAAATTACATTTCATAGTTGATACATGGTGATGCATTTCGACTTGTGCTTGTCTTGTCATTGGGAAAATATTTTGTTTTATGTTTCTTTTATATATGATTTGTCTAGGAAAACATTGGACCATTCTTCAAACAAAGTATGAGGTTTTTAACAAATTCAAGGATTTGAAGGCTTTTGTAGAAAATAAGACAGACAAGAAGATCTAGTTGTTGAGAATAGATAATGGTGATGAGTTTTGCTCAAATGAATTTGAGCAATTTTGTAAGCAGTATGGAATAATAAAGTAAAAGACAACTCTGTCTATACCTCAACAAAATGAAGTTGCCTAGTTTAATGACTTGAAGTTGTTTTAAAAGGTGGTCATTGTTGATGTATTTTTCGTGACCGCACCAACGCAGAATAAAGTCGCCAACGGCTACCCTACTCTCTCTTGATCAAAGTATTCCGCATGCTAAGATTGCAAGAAAGTTCATGCGTTCAACTCCAAGGTTCTTTCAGTACGAATAGGCTCAGTTGGCTCGATGTGATTTGCTGGTATTTCAAGGGGGACTTACGGAATTGTTTGGCAGCGGAGAAAGGAATTCAAATGCTCGAAAGATTTGTCTATGAAGCGCGGGTTTCCTATTTTAATCAGAAAGTACTGAATTGAAATGGTGGTTGTAGAGTTTAGAGAGTCTAAATCTATTCTAAGTGTAGGATGTGGAGTTCAACTTCAGCAAACTTTCAACCAGACTTTGCTTTGCCTCACCTCGGACAGCTTCCACGGAGTCGGTGCAATCTTCAGAGGAGTAGTTCAAGGTGTTTAGATCACAACTTAGCATGAAAATACCATCACAACGACGCATATAGACATACAAATCATGATCGAAGTTAAGTACATGATATTCCAGTTGACCACACAAGGCGCATTCACCATTAGCAAATACACTAGTGGTATGGATAGACGAAGTTGCTTAGATCAAACACCACATTCCACAGCTAACATCTACTTGCATGAAATGAAAATTATAATTACTTTGGAAATCCATTTTTACGCTTACCATTTGAATCTCCAAGGACGTAAGAAACCTTTGCTAGCTACTCACAAATAAAGACGTAACCACCATCAATGAAAACTCTTATTGAGAGAGTGTTCACAACAATTTCTTACAAAGTTTTCAAGGGAAAACTCTCCCTCTTCTCCAAACTACACTATCCATCTATACTAAGTTACTCTAAGCTATCACCTAGCTGTCTCTCTATTCTATGTCTACTCTAAGCTAATTTCTAATGAGATACAAATGAGGGGGACTCCCCCTTTTATAGATGGCCAAGTCCAACGGACGGCTAAGATTACAATCGGCTAGATGGCCTAGATTGTGCCACCTCAGCCCTAAACAAGATTCGCCCTAAAAACCGCCATAATGGAGAGTGGGGCAATAAATGATCAATTAATGGCCACCATCTTCTAGAAGATTCCCCTTTGAAATGCGTTCACACTGCTCTTGATCTTCTTCTCGACGTCGTTCTTCAACTTCTTCTTTGTCACTTGAGTTATAGTAAGTCTCAATACTTAGCCACTTTTCGCAACTTTTCTTTCTTCAAGGTTGAAATGTCATCTTGGATCACTTGCTTCATCTTCCTAAGTCATTGCCGTTTGGCCTCAATGTTTCTCCTGCAAAACAAGCAAGGAGACGAGCATTAGAACACTTCATAAAATAAATTCACTTTACTTACCTGATTTTCACGCTCTAACTTCCAATTGTTCATCGTCCTCACTAGTCAACTTGGCGTTCAATCCTTCATGCCTTAGTTTATTTTTCGTACTTCACTTCTGATATTTCATCCAACTCAAACTCGAGAAAAATGCTTTCATCAGGAATTTGATCAAAAATTATCTAGGCACTCAATTTCAAATTCGTCCGCCAAGGCATATTTTTATCTTGAAAACACATTTTCTTCCCTGCCTTAGAAAATTTTCTCAAATTTTAGGAAAATTCATCAACCTGGTGCCCATTTGAAATCTTTATCACAGAAACCTCAGCGAGTTGTGGAAGACCTTAAAATCCATTCCTCATCGATAATCTTCAATACCCAAAAGAAAATTTCCTTCAGAGCGCGTCAAACTCATGGGTGCACAACGAACGGGTTCATTTAATTTTCTTGAATTTTGAACCTTGGAAAAATAATTTTTAACAAATTTCAAACAAAGTATGAGGTTTTTAACAAATTCAAGGATTTGAAGGCTTTTGTAGAAAATAAGACAGACAAGAAGATCTAGTTGTTGAGAACAGATAATGGTGATGAGTTTTGCTCAAATGAATTTGAGCAATTTTGTAAGCAGTATGGAATAATAAAGTAAAAGACAACTCTGTCTATCCCTCAACAAAATGAAGTTGCCTAGTTTAATGACTTGAAGTTGTTTTAAAAGGTGGTCATAAAGGGTGGACGCCTCATGGAGGGAATAATTGATATTTTATATTGTTTTAACATGCCTTGGGATTTGGACGCCATATTAAGGGAGAATTAAATATTTTGAAAAGTAAAATATTTCGAAAAGAGAATGGGCGTCCTTTCTTGGAGGGAAAAGGTGGAAGGTGAAAGGTATGAGAATTCTATTTAAGAGAGTGTTTGCTCCAACTTTTGGTATCCATTGTTTATGCTATTGTTATGTTGTCGAAATGACTTCATGAATTTGGCTTCAAGGAATGCTTACCTCCTAGCATTTGTCCAATTTCATGTTTGAAAGATAACACCTAGTTGGGATTTGTGGCTACTTTTCATCCAGACTAGCAGATTGAGCTTCACAGATGATGAATTTTGGAGATTTCTACAGTTTTTGAGTTGCTGGTTCTATCATGGCTGAAGGTTGATTTTGTTTACAGCTTTTTGTGTGATTTTAATTTTGTTTTGGGTGTTTGCTCATATCATTTCTAGACTAATGGCGACCCTTCTTGGAGAAATTCAGATTTTATTTTGAAGTGTTCAATTTTATCTAGTGGAATTGCCCTTTCATGAAGGCCATACCATGTCAAGTGTGCCTTGGAATTTGTGCTAAATTATATGTTGAGTTTTGATGCAGTTTTTGTATTGGACATTAGGCGCTATCCTCCTAGAGAGCATTTGCAATTTGTTTCAGTTCATTCGGAGGTATTTTGAAGGTGTTGTGAGCAATTTAGTGTGTTACAGTTTGCTGGTTAGACATTTTCAGTTTGCTGGTTATTGTTATCAGATTTCTAAAAGTTCAGATTTTGGGTTGTAATTTGGTAGTTGAGAAGATTATGAGTTGAAAGAATCATCCTTCAAATATTTGTATTGATTTTATCATTGTAACACTTGTAAATTGTAGATTTATTTCATTGTAAGTCTGTGAATTAGTAGTACTAATCTAGTCATTATTATTGCTGCATTTACTTGTGAATTTTTAATGCAAACACTATAACCCCTGGATGGTTTACCGCCAGTGAGGAGGAAATTGATATTGTATCTTCATCATTCATCCACTATTTAAGTGGCAAATCCTCACTGTTGAGTGGATGCCTGCAAAGCGGATGAATTGTTTTGAATTGTAATGATTTTCCCCCCATTGAATAAGTGGTATCGTGGAAACTCTTATGGCTGGATCACCGCCTACTTGCATTCAGTTGTAATTCAATTTTCAGTTGTAGCTTAGTTTCCTCCGCCATATGCTATCACCTCGCCTTCTAAGGATCTTGGTGAACATTCTTGGCGTAAGGTACATTTAGTTTGATTATCTT
The DNA here is from genome assembly GCA_007258455.2 of Sequoia sempervirens. Lineage (NCBI taxonomy): Eukaryota > Viridiplantae > Streptophyta > Pinopsida > Cupressales > Cupressaceae > Sequoia > Sequoia sempervirens. The sequence goes on along the minus strand of VDFB02289397.1, from coordinate 23,764 downwards.
TTGGAAGCTAACGCTAATCAATTGGTGTAGTGTTGGTTTGTGTTGTGAAAATCTTGGGAAAAAATTAAAAAGCATATTTCATTTTGAAAGTTAAATGTCATCATATTTTTAGATTTTCTATAAATTATTAGTTTTTATTTATATTAAAAAAATGGCGTCTCCAAGTACTCCCGTCTCCTATTTTAAAAAAAAAAGCCATACCGGTACCGGTAGCAGTCTCCCGTACCAATACCAGTACCAGTCTCCTGGCAACTATGGGTAATGCATTCACCATATTCATTATATAACCACCTTATGAAATATGAGAGTTGAATTGAGAATTCCCATTGTTAAGGTAAGATTCTCGGCCTAGACTCTTCGCCGAAGTCCCATGCAGTCCCGAGGGCGAAAGTGAGTACTGGCTAGTCTTTGGGATTCCTACCACGTAGTACTGGCTGACTTCCGCCGAGACTCATGAGATCGAGACTCCGCCAGACTGCATGAACTCGAGCCAAAGACTCGGCCGTCAATTTGTGGGCATGTGTGTTAAAAAAAACACATTTTAAAGTTTCATTTTTTATTTTTTTTTGTTTTTATACTTGCCTCTATTCCTCCAAAAGGCACTTCATTTCATTTTCAAGCAAGTAAGAGAGAAAAAAGAGAGAAGAGAGCCAAAACACATTTGCATTGAAGGAAAATCAGCAAAGAGATTGAGCACCAAATGCTTATTGAATCGCATTTGTGCAGGTTCGTAGGTGATTTTGCTGCATCTAGAGGAGTCTACAAGGGATTGGAAAGAGATTTCCATTGATTTCAAAGAAGATTGAAGAGGTATGTTTGAGTTTTGAAGGTTTTTTTGTTTTTTTTAACCAAAACTTCATTTTCTATTTTTTTTTTCTTCTTTGTTTTTTCTATTTTGTTTTAGTGAACAAAGAACAAGTTACAAATAAATACAAACCCTAGGTGTGTGTGTTTAAGACTTTAAGTTTTTTGTTGAACAAACCCTAGGAATTCTTGCAAAAAAAAAATAGTTTTATAGTTGCAAACTTGCAAACCCTAGGTTTTTTAGTTTTATTATAAATTATACTTTGAATGCTAATTTTTTAAAATTTATGTGTTATTGCAGCATTGTTTATAATATATATCTATAAATTGTCTCCATCATATTCAATTTCACCATGTCTCAAGGTAAAAGAGATCCTTGTTGGAAACATGCCATTGTTACCCCTGGGCAAAAAAAAGGAGAAATACAATGTTTTCATTGCGAAACTCTTTTTCTTGGGGGTGGCATTAATAGATTGAAATACCACCTTGCATGTATACCTTGCCGAGATGCTAATCCTTGCACAAAGGTCCCTATTGAGGTAATGCATGAAGTGCAAGTGCAATTGGAAACCTTTGAGCAACAAAAAGAGTTAAAAAAGAAGCAAAAAGATGAGATGGCAGCCTTGCGTGGAGTTGTAGATTCGAGTTCTTCCAGGCCTAAAATTCCTCTAGGGTCTTCACCTTCAGTTGTTGGTAGTGGCAGTGGCAGTGGCAGTGGCAGTGGCAGTGGTAGCGTTAGAAAACTTAGCATTGGGCCCAGAGTTCGTGGATCTAGGCTGGATTCATATATTTTGCCACGCACTACTTCGGGTTCCCAACCGTCTCTTGAGAGCATGGGTTGGAACAAGGATAAACATGATGCAGCCAAAGCTGCAATTGGAGACTTCTGGTTTTATTGCGACATTCCATTTCATGCAGCCAGGTAATTCTTCTTTTGTTTTGTTTTAAAATATATAGCTTGTTGCTTGATAGTTGATTCTTTATCTCTTGAATTTTATTTTTAGAGCTATGTTGAATTCAAATTGAAATTATACATTTTTCAATACTAATTAGTAATTACTAAATTTAATTTATTTGTGTTAGGTCTCCATATTGGCAAAATATGATTGATGCAGTTACTGTTTGTGGGGCGGGGTTCAAAGCCCCTAATGATGAAGAGATAAAAGGCCCCATTTTGTCCCAAAAAGTGGCTGATGTGAAAGTCAGAATAGAGGAGCAGCGAGAAATTTGGAGGACGAAGGGTTGCACCATCATGACTGATGGTTGGACCGATAGAAGAAATAGGACATTGCTCAACTTTCTTGTTTCTTCCTCGGGTAAATATTTTACTTACTAAAATGCATTGCTTTAGTGATTAACAATCAAGATTTTAAATTTATATTTAATTGAATCATTTGTTTTGTTTCTTTTTCAGGTGGTACCATGTTCATTAAATCTATTGATGCATCCGGCAACTCCAAAAATGCTGAATTCCTTTGTGAGGCTTTGGAGGGTGTCTTGGCTGAGGTAGGGGAGGAGAATGTGGTGCAAATAGTGACGGATAATGCAGCAAATTATGTTGCTGCAGGTAGACTATTGATGGATAGGCACCCATCATTATTTTGGACACCTTGTGCCGCTCATTGCCTTGACCTCATATTTGAGGATCTTGGCAAGCTTGACTGGATCAAAGCATGTGTAGAGACCGCAAGGAATATTTGTAAGTACATATATAATCACACATGGGTCCTCAACCTTATGAGGCAATACACGGGGCAAAAGGAGTTGGCTCGCCCTGGGATAACACGCTTTGCTACCAACTTCATCACTCTACAATCCTTACTGCAATCAAAGGGAGCTTTGAGGCGGATGTTTGTTAGTGAGGAGTGGGCTTCCTCAACATATTCTAAGACAAATGCAGGGATGAGTGCGTCAGGTTGGATTTTTGATGAGCAGGGCTTTTGGGTGCCTACTAAGGAGATTGTCAAGGTAAATGTAATAACTAATAAGTAATTAGTTTAGTAATTCTACATTATATTTTATTATTTTCATTCTTGTTTTTATTTTATTTGCTTTTTTTTGTTAACTCTTACTTATGTCAATGTTTCATAATAATTGCAGGTCACAGAGCCCTTAGTGGTTCTATTACGAGTTGCTGATGGGGAAAAGCCCGCAATGGGCTACATATACGAGGGCATGGATAGGGCCAAAGAGGCCATTAGATCCATTTATGGGGGAATTGATAGTAAGTATCGCCCCATTTGGGAGATCATCGATAGACGATGGCACCTCCAGCTTCACAAGCCCCTACACGCAGCAGCATATTTTCTCAATCTGGCATTCCAATTTCGCAAAGAATTCAAGGCAGATGAGGAGGTTTTGAGTGGGCTCTACACAGTCATTGAGCGGATGTCTGATTCTCACGTTGGAGCCCAAATTGTTGCTGAGATAGAGATTTTCAGACTTGCACAAGGAGATCTCTTTGCAAGAGATATATGCAAAGATACTCGATCGACATTGCAGCCAGGTAAAAATTTATTAAGGGCATAATAGTAGTTTAAAAATTACCACTTTTCAATCTTTTATATTCAATGTTCATATTATAAATTTATAATTAAATATTCACATTTCACAATGACATTTATTTTTTTTCTTTTTCTCATCTCAGATGCATGGTGGGAGAGATTTGGTGCTAAAGTACCAAATCTTCAGAGGATTGCGATTCGAGTGTTGAGCCAACCATGCAGTGCCTCGGGTTGTGAGCGCAATTGGAGTATGTTTGAGCACATACACTCCAAGAAGCGCAATAGGTTGTCAGTGCAGAGGTTGAATGATCTTGTTTATGTTCATTACAACCTGCGCCTTCGCCATAGACAGATATTGGGCACTGACTTGTCACCCATCACGTTGGAGGAGGTTGATCCACAGTCAGATTGGATCACTGAGGTCGAGGATCCTATTTTTACCGATGAGGACCTTGATTGGGTCGACCAGGCAGATCGAGAGGCAGAGGCAATAGCCATGGCAGAGGAGGAGGATAGAGCACGAGGAGACACCTTGGATGCTGGTTTGGGTGCCTCTGAGTCTGACACTGAGACACAGGCAGAGATGATGGCTGCAACATCATCTAGGACCTCTCTTAGACGTCTACGCAAGAGGACTAAAGTTTAGAGCCTTAGTGATGCAGGCTCCTCTGAGCCATAGACTTATAGCTTTTGTTTTACTTTTATTATATGTTTGGAACTTTTGATGCCATGGATTTCATATTCCATGAGTATTGTATACATTTCACAACATTTATATATCTAAGTTCTAACTGTTTAACTTAAACTTTAAACTCTTACTACTGTTATTGTTATTAACTATTAAGTATTAAGTAATTACTTATTTCCTTCAGCTAAAATTTGCGTTTATACTTATGTGATCGATAGATGTTTGTGTATAGGATCATAGTAGTTTCTATTTCATGATGTTATTGTGTATTTAAGGTTTATTTACTAAAGGGTGCATGAAACAAGCTTTAAATCCTTAAAAATCTCTGAATTTCTTGGGTTTTTCTATTTGCCGAGTCTTTGCCGAGTCTTTGCCGAGTCTTGGCGCCGAGTCCGAGTCCGAGTCAAAAATCAGCTTGCTGAACCGGTGGCTTTTAGTCCGAAGTCTTGTAACTATGGAATTTACGTATGTTAACATTCAAATTTACATTTCAATGTCTAATCATTTGAGTTTCCCTTATCAATGTACATACATGTTTAGAACAAATGAAAAAGCCGAAGAGGCTAGGCTACAACTACAAAATGGCATCAAAATGTAGACAACTAGAACTGCTGCTGCTATGCCTCTGCCTCTTCTTAGCCTAAATTAAAATTAAAGTTTTAATCCCAAGCCTTCTCATCAATTTGTGTGGCATCTTCGAGCTCAACATCTTGCCATACGACTGGAGTCTATTAATGCTTAGGAGCTTTTTAATCCTAAAGTCACAGGGCACTTTGTATGACCACCAAATTCTCCACTTGTATGTGGACCAATTCCTCTCTACAATAGAGGAACTAGTAGCTTTTGAAAGGAGGTGAATTGCAAGTATCTTCACCTCTATTTTATCTTTGCTATGCCATGTCCACCATTTAATAGCGTTAGTTTGAGTTAGTGTAACCCTATCTATTCTTGCCTCTATTTTGGTAAATGTTGGACTTTGAAGAATTGATAAAAACTAGCTCAAATCATAGGGTTTGCTACATTTCAACCAAAATGTTCAAAATTTGGTGAACTTCAAAAAAACCAAAAAAATCATTTTAAACATAATTTTATGGTTTGCTACAAAAGATATCGTGGTTTGTACTTTGTAGTAGTTGTGGTGTCAAGGGTTTTCAATATTGGCAAGTTGCAACAAACATCAACATTTGTAGATCATTTGAAAGTTGTCACAATACCAAATAAAAAGCATTGTTGTATGAGCATAGTGAGAATAGTGAGTCATCTAGTGAGTGTAATGAGTATAGTGATGTGTTTGTATATCTTGTGGTGGTTTATTTTCTTTTGAATCAAGGAAGGCACGAGCATGGAAGAAATTCCAGCTCTCTTCCTTTGATATAAACTCCATCTTATAAGCAGCCTAGCTTGAAGCTTTTGTGATCCACTAAATCTCTAATATTTTATATGAGAAGCATCTTAGCTTTTTACCTATTGGAGACCACAACACATTCAAGCCCAATCTTTACTTGAAAAATTAAATATTAATATTTGAAAATTTATTTAACTTGTAATACTTTTAAGTTTGTTTTTTTTAATATTTTGTAATTTTAAGTTTTAAAATTTTAATATTTATTTAAAAGTAATGTTTTAAATTTATTTATTTTTAATATTTTATTTTTTAGATTTAATAATTATTTAAATTTTTAAAAAATATTGTTTAAATTTAATCATGAACTTTATTTTTCAAATTTTATTAGATGATGAATTTTTCCAAATCCTTTCCTTGCCAAACTCAATCATTAACACAAACCTTGTGACATAGAGGCTAGCCATTGCTTTCTATTGCTCCTATAACAAAACTTTGTCAAATTTTCATTTATCTACCCTTGACATGTGTTGGAATCTTGTCTATCGTGCATTGTCTTGTTGATTCTTTTCTAACTCTTGCAGGATCATGAAATGATCGTGAAAGATTCGACTTGTGCCTATATAAAGAAGTTAAAAATTTGAACAATTTGGAGTCGAAGAGTAGAGGTGTGCACAAGGGAGAAAGGCATGCCATTCCAATGAAGAAAGATTAAAAATGTGATCGTCAATGTATTGGTGCATGCTCGGACAAAGGTGTGAGCCAATGAAATGAAAGTTTTTAAATTAAAAATTCTTGTTCAATGTAATGGCACACATCTAAGGAAAATGACACATCAATACAAAGAGGCAAAGTTTTAAAAATATAAAAATTTAGGGTAATTGCACGCTCTTGAACAATGCTTCTCTTCTCGACTCCATAGAGATTGTTAGACTCAAGACCAATGATGAAGTGGCCTCTTTAGTTGAATTATGCTTGAGATCCACATTTTTTTCTTTCCAAGGTGTCATATATGAGCAAGTAGATGGTGTGGCTATTGGTTCCACTCTCTCTCCCATTATAGCTAACCTCTACATGAAGTTTTTTGAAGAAGCTGCCCTCTTCTCCTTCCCCCTCAAACCAAGGTGGTGGAAATGCTATGTGGATGATACTAATATATGCTGGCCACATGGTTTGAACAATCTAGAAAATTTCCATGCCCATCTAATCAATTTGAGCCAGTGTATCTCTTTCACCAAAGAGATTGAGGTTGATAACCAACTCCCCTTACTTGACATTCTGCTCACTAGAAAGTCGAATGGAACCTTAGCCTGTAGTGTTTTTTGTAAATCCACCCACATCGACCTCTACCTTCTCTCTTCCTCCCACCACCACCTTGCCCACAAATCTTGCATCCTTGAAACCTTGACCATGCGTGCCTTCCAAATTTGTGATGAAGATAATCTAAACTGTGAGTTAACTCATGTTCGCTATGTCTTCCTTTTGAATGGTTATAGAAACAAACAAATCTCTAGAACCTTCAACCTAATAAAATCAAACTTCTCCAAATCCAAGTCCACCCAACCGCTCACCCCTCCCAATGCCACCCTCCCTTACATGGAAGGTATATCCCAAAAGATTGCAAAAATCCTTCTTAAAAAAGGCATTCGTTGTGCCTTCAAGCCTTTGACAACTTTAAGAAACTACATCCCTTCTCTTAAAGACCCCAAGGACATCTACCTTAATTCTAATGTGTACAAGGTTGTTTTTTCTTGTGGCATCCCTTACATAGGTGAAACTGGTTGCTCTTTTAAAACACATTGTGCAGACCTCAAGCATGAGCGTGTTGTCAAATCCGCTCTAGCCGACCACTCCTCCTCTACTAAGCACCATATTTGTCTCAAAAACATTCAAATCTTATTCATTGAAAACAAATTTTTCAAAAGAAAACTTAGAGAAGCCATTGAAATCAATAACCACCCCTCAAACCTTAATCGTGACGAAGGTTGGAGCCTAAGTTCCTCTTGGAAGCCTCTGTTATCTACCTCAAAACCCTCAATCCACCCCACTTCAACCCTCAACCCATCCCCCTCCTAGCTTCCCCACTCCCATCCCCCGCCATTTTTCCCTCCCTCCCCCCCTCGCCCCCTTCCTACTTCCTCCTAGTTCCCTCTTTTCCCTCTCCTTTTGTTCTCTTGCTCCCCCACTTTTTCTTCTCTTCTTCATCCTAGTTCACCTAACACTCTTAGATTAGTTTTTTGTTTGTCCTACTTTTCAATTTTCTTTCTTCATGCCTTTGGTCTCTAAGTCTTTCCCTTTTATTAATTCCTCTCCTCGCCTTTTCTCTTCCTCCTTATCATTTGCCCTTTATTTTTTTATTTATTTAATTTCTCTTTATTCCTTTCCTTATCAATTTATTGATTTACATCTACACCCTTTTTCTTTTATTTCTTCTTTAATTTATTTAATTGTTATGTTATGTCTTTATCTTCATTCCTATCTATTTGTTTTCATCTTTTCTCATAATTTTTAAAATTTTCTTCTTATTATTTCTAATTTTATCATTTATTAATTTGAATATTGCTTTTTATAATTTCATCAGGTTCCTTTTAAATTTGTTTGAATTTTTATTCTCTATAATTTACAAGTAACAAAGTATAAGATTAAGATATTATAATAAATATTTCCTTTTATCCTTCTAAGAAATACTTCCTTATAATAATAATAGTTTTCTTCTATTTTTATAGAGTTATATTTTCTTAAAATTTCTCCCCTAGTTTTTCCTTATCTACAATTATATGCAATTGCATTTGTTTTTCTATTTATTTAATTGTTTTTTAGAATTTTGTTATAATCTTCTTCTTTCTGTATTAATCATTTTTCTTTCCCTTTATTAAGTTTTCTAATTTTTTTTATATTGTATATATTCCTTGATTTCTATATTAGTTATTATATAATCATATTCTAAGTTCTTTTTCTCTTCATATTCATCCTTACTTGCTTAAGTTATTTTTTCTTCATTTCCCTATATGTTGTTACCCTCATTTTTATTTTTTTCATCTTTATAATGATTTATATCTCTTTATGGATTTCCTTGTATTTTCAAGGTTTTCGATATTATGTTTCCTTCTATGGTTTCTCATAAGTTTTATTGGTTCATAGCGTTTTCCTTCTTAGTTATATAGATATACTTATTTCTTTATTTTATATCCTTAGTTCTAAATATCTTGTCCTTATATATATATATATATATATTATAATCTTCTCTATTTCCTTTAGTTTTATTGATTTTAAGTTTTTTATTTCCCAACTTTTTTTCTTTTCTCTTTAATTTTTCATAAAGAAATTTGGGCCCTCTTTTCTCTTTATATATATTTTTTATAAAGATATCTATATATAGTTTTATATATAATACTCATATTAAAATATCTCTTTTATATAATAAATATTAAAGTATCTTTAGAATGAGTTTTTATCCTTTTCCTTATCTTTTTATATATCTTTATGCTCCATTTTGTTATTTAAATTAATTATATAATATTAGGCCTCTTTTAAAGTTATCATGCTTTTTCCTTAATTAATTTTTTTCTCATCTTATCTAATTTTATAGATAATATAAAGAATTTTAGGTTACTTTGATATTTTTTGCTCTTCCTATCCCATTTTCCTTTTATCATTTTTCATTTCTTAAATTCTTTTCATCTTCATTGATATATAATTATAAAGTTATTCTTTTATTCTAACTATTATTATTTACCTATATTTACTTTTCTTTAATTCTTATTATCTTATTTCCTTGCTTAAGATATAAAAATAGATTTGATATCTTTATTTATTAAATTACTGAGTATCCTTTTTATTCATTTATTTCTAGGTTTTCTCTTTTCATTTATATTTTGATCTTCAGAGTTATATTTCTTCTCTTCTTTATGTTTATTTTCATTGTAAAGATATATAAGATATATTTAAAAAGTATATATCTTTTTATATCCTTGTATATATCTTATTCTATCTTTATTTTTTATTTCTTTTTTCTTTATTTTGATATTAAAATATTTATCTTTATCTTTATTGCTCATATAAAGCTATATACTATAAGGTATATAAATATTCTTACTTATTCCTTATATCTTTATATATATTTGTCATAATCTTTATTCAAGATACAAAGGTATATCTTCATGTTCTTTACATATCTTTATCAGTTTATTTTTATTTATGTTTCTCCATTCTCCTTTAATTTCTTCTTTTCTCTCCATTTTTAATTATTGTTTAATATCTCTCCTCCTATTTACTTGCTTTCTTGATTCTTTTGCAACCCAATCACCTTCCCTCATCTCTTTATATCAAGTCTTGGTTTGCAATCATCCATTTCTCACCTCTAGCTCTCTTTACATCCTGATGATGGATCATAGAGTGTGATTTGAAATGTTGATGCAAATAATCTATACGCAGTTAAATCCAGAAAATAGCACTTACAAGACTTCTCTATTTAAATGCACCTAAAAGAAGATAAATGTGCCTGATAAAAGGGGTTACTCTCATCTTTCTGAGTGCCTTCTCCAAACTCATTTAGGATGGTGCACAAGCCTACCAATATAAAAAGCTTGTTTCATTCAAATTTTCTACTTAGGGAAAAATGTGATGATGGGCAAGTGTTGTGCAAAGAATTTTTTTGGAAGGCACATAGAGGAGAGCCAACTGCATCAAGTTGAGAACTTGAACTTAGTGTAAAGGTGTGCATTTGAGAGAAGAATATCATTTTTCCTAGCACAAAAGGAAGATTTGCCAACACATGATGAAGTAATCAAACACACATTTGCAAAGGAGTCAAATCTAAAAAAAATTGCCTCTAGTATATAGGTGCATGCCAAGAATCTAGTGTGCGCTAATATAAAGAGAATCTTGTTCAACAAGTAATTTTTTTTTAAAAATGTATTGATGCAGGCCAAGAGACTAGTGTGCGTCAATATAAAGGTGGTGGACTATTGGAAATTTCAATTTTAGCGTATAAGTGCGAGCCAATACAAAGGAGGAAATTTTGTTGTCATTTTGCCTAGTGTTCAGTCGTGTGAAATATCCCCCTTAGTTTTTTTCCAAATTTAACACATAAAACTTCACCCGTTAATGTTAGCCCAAGAAAGATAACAAATTGAAAGCAGCCCTTCACGTTCTAGGTTTGCGTAAGACCCCAGATTCTTCGGTGGTTGCCTCGGTGGTGAAAGATCTTCCTTGGTTGCCACCCTTAACACCCAAGGTAGCCACCCTCACTATTAGACCGGTCTTTTGGTGTAGTGGTTGGGCCTTAGTGGTATTAGAGCTGAGGTCTCAAGTTCGAGATGCGTGGAGCGTGGTTAGTTGTAATGTCCCTATGCACGAGTGATGTGCTCTGGCGGCGGTGTGTCTGTTGGGTTTGTGTAAGACCCTAGATTCTCCGGTGGTGGCTTCGGTGGTGAAAGATCCTCCCTTGTTGCCACCCTTAACACCTTGGGTAGCCGCCCTCACTACTAGGCCAGTCTTTTGGTGTAGTGGTTGGGCCTTAGTGGTATCAGAGCTTCAATATCCTGCCATCCTGTGAGGTTATTTCCTGAGTGATAAAGAACAAACTTATCACAAGGGTTCACGGCCGTTTCATCCTCCGTAGGTGCCAGAGGGAGAAACCATTTCAAAGGTTTTAGGCATTCACAATTCACCAGAAATAACAAGAACTTTATCCAGTGACAATGAGAGCATTGTAGGCACCATGGGAGATAGAGACAAAGTGTATTCAGGTTCCATTAGCCCAAATGCTAGGAGAGAGCAGAAGTTTGACACTATGATGGACATGTTGGCGGATTTTTTGCATAAGATGAACCGGGATCCTAATCTTGGTCACACAGGACAACCTGACAATTCCAGTAGTTCTAATGCTCAGCTTGAAGTGAGGCCAAGGATTTCTATTGATACCACAGCTAGGCCTTTGCAGCCTACCTTTACACGGAGGGTTGATACCCCTGTTCAACAAGAACGACCTCTGAAGCAGTCAACCAACATGGTCAATGAGATTAGGACCAGCCATATTGAGTACACTTCATTTCCTGCTGACATCAAGAATATGTTGACATTTGACCAATTCCTAAACTAGAGGACACAAAGGGCAATGGCAGTTGGCAGACTTGAGACTAGAGCACCACAGGGAACCAAAGACCTCCAGTAGGCGGTGAGTAAGATAAATTTGGAACATTTTGATGGAGGGCATCGTTGTGCCGCATGCAGTTGGGTTCAAAAGTTAGATAACTTCCTGTCCTTGAGGCCCATGCCTAAGGAAGAGGCAATCAGGTTCGCCACACTTCACCTGGATGGCATAGCTCACGAGTGGTGGTACCATGGTTTGATTACTTTGGGTCACAGGTTAGTTGTTTCTTATGTTGAGTTTACTAACAAACTCATTGAGCGTTTTGACAGAAGAGATCCAACTTAAGCAAGTTGGGACATTAGAGGCCTTTATTTCAGAGTTTCAGAGGATATCTGTGATGGTCATGGGAATATCAGAGAGGAGGTTAGTAGTGCTTTTCAGTGAGGGTCTCTTAGAACCTTTACATGGTTGGATCAAAGCCTTTGATCCACCTTCCTTACAAGATGCTATGAAGAAGGCGAGAGATATGGAGCTTGCTGCCCCAAAAACAAGATTTCCGCAAAAACCATTCTCTTCATCAAGGGATAAAGCACCAAATACTTTTTCAGACCAATGAAGAAGTCCTTTCCAAAAAATCAGTGATGAGACCCTTCAAGACTTGAGAAGGAAGAAACTATGCTTCCCCTGCAAAGGACCATATGAAAAGGGACATGTGTGTCCTCTTAAACCAAAGATGAATCAGTTAGAGTACTACTATGCGGATGAATTAGATTCTGAAAATTCAGAACAGCAGGTTGATGAGGAAGGGAAGGAGGAAGACAATGCCTCCGAGTTGTCAAAAAAGGGAAGGGAAGAAGTTCTACCTACAATACAACTCTCAAACATTTAGAGAGAAGAATCCTTCAGGATTAGAGGAGTCTTAGGTGGGTAACGTGTGATTACCTTGCTTGACACTGGAGCTACTCATAATTTCATAGATGAGGGCTTGGTAGCAAAGCATGGACTTGAGACAGAAGAGTTCGATGGGTTCAAAGTGCGAGTAGCTGATGGGTTTACACTTAGTTATAGCCGAATGATTCCAAACCTCACATTGCAATTGAACGATTATGAATTCCAGGTAGATTTTTATGTGGTTGGCATGGGAGAGTTGGATGTGGTTGGGCATGAAGTGGATTCATGCTATTGGGGAGTTTACCCTCAACTTGCGGGTGATGGAGATGAAAATTGAAGCCAATGGCAAGAGACATGTTTTGAGGGGAATGTCAGATGGGAGCCTTCGAGTTATCTCACTCTAGAGAATGGAGAGATTGATCAGGCATGATCAAGTGGAGTGGGCGGCTAAGTGTTATACCTTGCCATCACAGGGTGAGCAGCTGAAGCATGAGTATTCTCTCAACATATAGGCATTGAGAGACAAACACAGTAAGGTGTTTGAGGATTTACCGTATGGGAGACCACTTGACAGAGGGTTTGAGCATATTATAGAGCTTGAGGACGACGCTAAGCCGGTCATCATTACTCCCTACAGGCATCCCAAGAGGATGAAGGACGAGATCGAGAAGACAATAAAGGAACTTTTGGATATGGGTCACATCACACCAAGTAAAAGTCCCTCTGCATCTTCTATTGTCCTAGTGAAGAAGAAAGATGGCACCTTACGGATGTGTATTGACTATAGAGCCCTGAATAAAAAGACCATTAAGAACAGGTACCCCATTTCACGCATTGATGAGTTGATAGATGAATTGCATGGAGCCCGTTTCTTCTCCAAGATTGATCTTTGATCTGGTTACCATCAGATCCGGGTTAGAGAGGGCGATATGGAGAAGACAACATTTCAATGCCACTATGGTCACTATGAGTTCTTGGTTATGCTTTTCGGCCTAATCAATGCACCAGCTACCTTTCAGTCTTGTATGAACCGGATCTTCAGAGACCAGTTGAGGAAGATAGTCCTCATCTTTTTCGATGATAGACTAGTCTTCAACAAGACTTGGGAGGATCATTTGGCACATTTGGATTTAGTGTTGGGCATATTGGAGAGTGAATCTCTATTCGCCAAGGAATCAAAATGTGACTTTGGTATGAGGGAGTTACTATACTTGGGGCATATCATCAGTGCTGCGGGGGTTAAGAAGGATCCTGAGAAGGTGAAGTCTATAGTCGATTGGCCTCCACCCACGAATCTCACTCAGCTGAAGGGGTTCTTTGGGTTATGTGGTTTCTATCGCTGCTTCGTTAAGGGCTTTTCACAACAGGCCGTCCCACTTACAAACTTACGAAGAAGGGGGCTTTTGATTGGAACCCAGGAGCACAACAGTGCTTTGAGAAGTTCAAGCGGTTGATGAGTTCGTGTCCAATTCTCATTATTCCTAATTTTACATGGCCGTTTGAACTATAGTGTGATGCCTCGAGAGAGGGCATTGGTGCTGTCTTGATGCAAGATAAGCACCCCATCACTTTTGAGAGTAGGAAACTTCGAGGTCTTGAGTGAGGTTACAACATTTACGACAAGGAGATGTTAGCCATCATGCATGCGTTGGCTAAATTTAGGCAGTACTTGGTGGGAAACAAATTTTTGGTGAAGACATATCACAATAGTTTGAAACATTTCTTAAGTCAACATGACCTCAATGATCAACAACAAAAATGGGTTAGCAAGCTGCAGGCTTATGATTTTGACATAGAATATGTCAAAGGTACAAGGAATATAGTTGCCGATGCCCTTTCGAGGAGACCCTACTTATGTTCTCTAGGTGAAGTAACAGAGGATTGGAGGAATCTTATTGCAGTTGAGTATGCGAAGGATAAGTGGGCTTCTGAGTTCATTGATGGTACAGTTGCAGATGTCAGGTACACCCTTGTGAATGACCTCATCGTTTACAAAGGGAGGATTTTCCTTACACTTGGATCCTCTATGAAAAAGACGATTTTGAGAGCTCTTCATGAGGCCCTTATGGCAGGCCACCCGGGTTACTTTAAAACCTATAGGCAAGTTAGGGAGCGGTTCACTTGGAAGGGGCTCAAATCAGAGGTTCTCAAGTATGTTAGAGAGTGTCCCACTTGTTAGCAAAACAAGTAGGAGCACACCTTCCCGGTAGGACTACTACAGCCTCTACCCATTCCTAGTCGGAAGTGGGAATGCATATCCATGGATTTCATCACGAGTTTACCCAAAACCCAGGGCAAGGATTGCATTTATGTTGTGGTTGATAGGCTCATGAAGTTGGAACATTTTTTCCCGATTTTAGGTACTTTCACAGTAGTGCAGGTTGTTGATTTGTTTTTCAGAGAGATTTTGATTTCACGGTTTGCCTCGGAATATAGTGAGTGATCAGGACAACAAATTTATGAGTCATTTCTGGCAGGAGCTCTTCAAGCTTAGTAGCACGAAACTCACTCCGAGCACGAGCTACCATCCACAGATAGATGGACAGACTGAGATAGTTAATAAATGGGTGGAGGGCTACTTGAGGAACTACAATGCAGGGCAACAGAAGGCATGGGCCAGGTGGTTGCATTTATGCGAGTATTGTTATAATACTATGCATCACATGTCTATACAAGTGTCACTGTTCATGGCACTTTATGGGTATGAGGCTCCCAATTTTTTAGATTTGCTATTCGGAGATAGTAGAGTGCAGAGTGCGAAGGGTTTGTTACAGGCCAGCCAGGATATCATGAGTTCTTTGAAGGAGAACATTCAGAAGGCACAAAACCAACAAAAACAATATGTAGATCAGCACAGAGTGGAGTGTTCCCTCGAGGAGGGGGATATGGTGTATCTTATGTTGCAGTCATATAGGCAATCCTTTTTTGAGGAAGAGTGGTTCAGAGAAGCTCAAGCCATGGTACTATGGCCCATTATAAGTTTATAGACGGATTGGTGAAGTGGCGTATGAGCTAGAGTTACCGGTAGAGAGTAGGGTTCACAACTGTTTCATGTATCTCACCTCAAAAAGATGTTGGGACATAATGTGACACCTTCTACAACATTACCACCCTTGGATGAGGAGGGGAAATTGATTTTGATTCCTGAGGCTATCATTGATACTAAGGAGTGTCATTTGAGGCGCAGAGTAATCAGGGAATTTTTGGTTAAGTGGAAGGACTTGCCAGATGAGGATGCAACTTGGGAGAATGAGGATATATTGCAACATCCTATGTTTGTTTTGACTCCACTAATCATGGATTACTTATCCCATAAATCATGGATGTCTATCTTAGAGACACCTAATGTACATTAAAGTTCTCTTGTAGTTTAGTGCTAGTTAATTGAAGTAGACTTCCAGTTAATTGATAGATTTCCTGCTTTCTAGGAATAAATCTTGCTAATTAGTTGGCAATTGATCTTGTTGACTCAAGGAGATTTTGGGGTTGCCCACTCTTTTGAGCTCTATAAATAAGAGCCTTGGGCTCATTATTTGTGAACTTTTACTTACTACTCAAAATTGCTGCGCCATTGTTGCCTCAAGTTTGCAAGTGTTTATTGGTTCACTCTTGGATGAAAGTTAATTGGTTGATGAGCAATTGTGCATGATTTCGTGCCTTTGCATGTCCCATTTCATTGTAACTTGTTGAAGAGATTTGAAGGAGAAAATCAGAAAGCATATGCATTTTGATCCATTTATTTGAGTCCTTTCAGCATTTTGTTCTTATAGTTTGTTGTTTCAATCTCCTCCTTGGATAGGGGTTCCTCCTCCTTGGATATTTTGTTATTGGAAAATTATCATTTGATGTTGTTTAATGAATCATCTTGTAGCCTATACTTCGGATAGGGGTTCATCCTCCTTAGCAAGTCTGCCAGTTGGATCATTGTATTTTGTTGTTTCTAGTAAGCTGTTTTCTGGCCTATACCTCGGATAGGGGTTCCTCTTCCTTGGAAAGTTCGAGATTTATCTTACTGTGAGAGTGGTTATTTGCATAAAGCCTTATTCTAGCGTAACTCTAAGAGTTTAGAGCCTCGGTCATATTTTGGCAAGACGATCAGACCAAATTGTCCAACCCCTTCATTCCAATAGGATAGTTTACAAGCTTAGTTAGTTGTAGTTAATGATATGCAAAAACTAGAGAAAAACCTCAGCTACGACGCATTGTGTTTATGCACCCTTGTGTCCTGCAGTTGAGTAAAAAGATAGGGTATTCTGCTTTTTACTTTCGAAATCAGCAAAGAGGGACTTCTCCTCTCTAAATAATGAAGAAG
The DNA here is from genome assembly GCA_007258455.2 of Sequoia sempervirens. Lineage (NCBI taxonomy): Eukaryota > Viridiplantae > Streptophyta > Pinopsida > Cupressales > Cupressaceae > Sequoia > Sequoia sempervirens. The sequence goes on along the minus strand of VDFB02289397.1, from coordinate 7,129 downwards.
CTGTTACCAAACACTTGAAATAACTGTCCATTTCCAATAAGCACTACAGAGGTGCTAATTGAAACGCCAATAGTATGGCTCACAAAACAAAGAATTTTAAGAATTTGACTTAAAGGATGACTCAATATGAAATAAATCATATTGGTTTCTGTACAACAATACATATTTGCATATTGCGAAAAAAGAGAACTAAACTAGATTATTCATTATAAAATAGAGAAGTGTATCTTTATCATTTATTTGTGATGGTATAATAATAAACAAGCTTTGGAATCCAAAAAGACTTTCAATAGTCATAGCATAATCATTAGAGAGGTTAAAGAGTCTCCAACAAAGGAAGAATAACTGAAAAAGGAAGACCTTGAATAGTGTAGTTTGGATTAAAAGATGGATAATCTATACTTGAATAAAAACCAATAAAAGAAGGTGATCCATAAGAGTAGGAACCTCATATCATAATCTTGAGATTGGTTTGAGAAAGAAGTCAACTAGAAAGGTATGGTCCATATGATTTTCATTTTTCTTTTGTTTTATTTACTACTGATGATGATTCTAGAATTGTTGGGAAGTTATTTGATTCAAAGGAAGGTAAAATTTGAAAAAAGGTCATGGATGAAGAAATGGAGGCCTTGGACAAAATATAAGTAAAGTTACTTGTTTGAAGAAAACTTGATGGTTGCAACTGGGTTTTTAAGAAATTTAATGTACAAGATAAATGGGAGACTAGAAGTACAAAGATCACTTGGTAATAAAGGAATTGACTTTGGTGAGATTTTCTCTACTCTTGCTAAATTAACTTCTATTAGATTATTTTTGGCTTTTGCTACTATTTTTGATCATGAATTTAAATAGATGCATGTGAAGATAACATTCCTTCATAGGGAGCTTGAAGAAATTTATGTTGTAGCCAAAATAAATTGTAGTTAAGGAAAAGAGGACTTAGTTTGCAAGTTGGAGAACTCCCTATAAGAACTAAAGCAATCATCAAGGATGTGGTATCAAAGGTTTGATAATTATGTGTTGGGGCTTGGATTTGTAGGAAGCAAAGCTAAACACCATGCATATTTCAATTAGGTTGGTGATGATTTTGTTATTGTGGTTTTATAAATTGATGATATGTTGTTAATTGGAAACAAGGAAACGATAAAGGATTTAAATCTCAATTTGATTTGAAAGATCTTGCTGCTATAAATTTTATTTTGGACATGGAAATTAAAAGGGATCATTTAAACAATAAACTTTGGTTGAATCAAAGGAAATATGCTGAGATTATATTGTATAGATTTAGAATGCGAGAATGTAAACTTGTCGATATTTTTATTCCTATTGTATTAAAATTATCTATACAACAGTGTCCCAAGACACAAGAGGGTATTGAGAACATTCTCATGTTTCTAATTTTAGTGTTTTTGGAAGTCTAATGAATGCCATGGTCTATACCAAACCAAACATTAGCCATGCAATGGGATTTTAGAGTAAATATCTGTCAAACCAAACATTACCCATGCAATGGGATTTTAGAGTAATTATTTGTCAAACCAAACATTACCCATGCAACGGGATTTTAGAGTAAATATCTATCAAACCAAACAATACCCATGCAACATGATTTCAAAGTAATATATGTCAAACCAAAAATTGACTGAGCTAGAGATATTGATTGTTGAAGATCTACAAGTGGTTATTTTTATAATTTGTTTGGTGGATCAATCAGTTTGATAAGCAAGAGGCAAGCAATTTTTGCACTTTCAACTACATAATTCAAGTGCATGGAAGCCAATCAGTTATGCAAGGAGGTTGTGTGGTTACCAAAGGTCCAATACTATGTTTAGATGCTTGTTTCTTATAGAAAGCGATGAGGATTTACTATGACAATCAAAGTACAATCTGTTTGGTAAAGAACCTTTGTGGCCCCATGGTTGCCATTGCACCAAAAGGTCAACCTGTTAATGCCCAATACATCTGCCATAGTTAACAGATCCATGGCAGGCGGTTAGTCCATGTCACGAATCCCGAGGGGAGCATTAACCATTTGCCAACAACCTTATCATGTTTGGATGAAGCATATTGATGTGTAGTGTCTTTCTATAGAGATATGGTTGGAGACAAGGTGGTGTTGTTGGAGAAGGTTGTTACCTTGAGAATGCTGCTGACTTGTTGACCAAGTTTGTGAGTATTGAGAACTTTTCTTGGTTTTGGAAATCAATAGACACAAATGCCCTTAAGAACAGATTTTATATATCTCACACTCCCTGTAATGTCCCTGATTTGGGAATTACCCTAAAATCTGCCCTAGAATCACAAATTCGATTAAAAGAAGAATTATTAGATAGCTAGAGATATAACTTGCCAATTAAATTCCTTTTAACAAGATAAATAGTGAATTAGGTCATGCAATCATATTAGACAATATTGCATATGTATATATAATTCATAAATCCAATTGTTTCTATTAGGGTTAATAATCTCACATATGAGTACAAATAGGTGAAATCATCACAACTCATTAGATAAGCCATGTTACATCTATACTTATGTTTAGTATTCAATCACAATAGGTTTGAATGAGGGAGTATGATAGGTTGGCCCAAAGCAAGCCCCTTGCTAAGCCCAAGAGCGGACATTCACCCTCTTAGCCCCAAGTAGCAGGCACGTTGGACATCCATCATGGGGTAGTCTACCTAGTGGGGTGCTTGTATCTGCCCCTCCCTACTCATATCTCTTATTCATCCTCGTATGATTTGTGATTTCCCCAACAATCAACCATCGTAGAGGTTGGAAAGGAAATTGCAATAGGGTGCCCGAAAATCCTCCTATCTAAGCCCAAGAGCGGACACTCACCCTCTTGGCTCCAAGTGACAGGCACATTGGACATCCAACATGGGGTGGTCTACTTAGATGGTGGTCTCAAATCTGCTCCCCATCCTTGCATTTCCTCTTCTCCTCCACATGATTGCTTGCCGGGTTATAGATAGATTACTGATTTAGGATATGCATTTCACATTATCACACCATATTGATTCTATTATTCATACCACTATTCTTGTAGAAAATAGAATTATTGCAGATTATATATGTATCTTCAGACTGCTGTTGCGATTTAGACAGATCTAACTTTAATACTGCTTCCTTCTTGGGATGCTGATCACTGCTCTTTTTGGATAAGTCCTTCTGCTCCTTGATTCGATCTACCTATTTTATTGCTGGATGTTATGTTCCCTCTTATGAGGATTGATGTTTCTTTTCCATATCCCTCCTTTTCTAGACACCAAGGTATCTTCTTATATATCTATTTCGTGCCTCTTCACAAAGGAGGTGATTATTCACAAGGGTCAGCCTCATGAAATGTCACTCGTCTTCATAATTTAAATTTAATTTACTTTAATTTCCAAAGTTGGGTCGGCTCTATAAAGTACATAATTCCTGTTTTTATTTAATATGAGCAATGCCTTCCTCTTATGAGCCGGCCCACATATAACAATTGCTTTCTAAGATAAAACTAAACTCTGCCATATAAATCAATATCCTGTCAGCCCTATTCATTGCCTTGCTAAGTATCTTTTATGAGGTGGATCATCACACTCCCCTATGTAAAATATGTTGGTGATTTGTTGGATGTGTTGTATTTTATGTATGTTTTACAACCCTTGTAGGTGGTTTTTCAACATGTGGTTTTATACATATTGTATTGTAATATTGCTTAGTAATTACCTACATTGACATGTCTATAAAGGCTTGCACATGGATTAGGGTTAAGCACAAGTGAGAACAATTATATTGTATTGTGAATGGCTGTCACTTCAATAAGAGAGTTCTAGTTTGCTGGTTTTTTTCCAATTCCCAAGATTAAATATCTTGTTATATTGTGAATGTGCCATTATTTTTGTCTTTTGCATTTTAAGATTATGTTAGCATTGCAAAGATTTAATGGTATTTTTTTTATCGTCATCCTCAAAATAAAATAAAATAAATCAATTATCTAGATTCAAGATATCTCTCTTCAAGCCTTCTTGTCCTCCCATTTTGGATTTACCATGTTCTAATTGCTCATAAATCATCATATCCAATACCATGGAATAAATATTGGCAAATGTATACCCAATCATAATATCTTTATCACTATATTATTTGTGTCCAAACAATCGTATACTTGGTAAATCTAATGAATTATGTGTTGCAACTAGCAGAGGGAGGGGGTATAGGTGAACCCAACAAACAGATTAAAAAAACAAATCAGAATTGTGAAAAACAAGTGATTCCAAACCATATTTGAGATATTTGGCTTGGTCCCTCACAATCAATCTATGCTTTGGTAGTGTAAAACTTTGCAATAGCTATCTTAATGTCTTTAGGTGAGAGGAAAATGTATGAAGCGGTTAAATAAGGGACTTGGCAAAAAGGATGATTAGGAATGTCATAAGATGAATTGGAATGGGAGATATGGATTTAATAGTCAATTTTTTAAAAGTGGGTTTTCTTGGGATAAGGGTACGAGAAAAGATTCGAGGGAAATTATGGGGTCATCAAGGAACTCATGTCTCATATGTGCAAGAGATGCATGTTTCTTATGTCTAATGAAACAACACACTTTGTATTAAGAAGTACAAAGGCCATGGACTATTATGAAATGGAGCCTTCTATGCATGAATTTATATTTCTCACCATACACGATTCATGGGACAAATGATAAGTGGTTGAGTCAACTTAGAATGGTGGACTACATGAGGATGGCTGCTCCCAACAGGCATAAATTAGTTTGAATGTATATTAAATTAAATTTGAATTGTTTTGATAAAAATTATAAATGTAAAGATGCGCTATTATAATTTTTTATAGTTTGAATAGTTTAAGTTGGCATGTAGAAGAGTGGGTGCTCCAAGGAGTGACAGTTCCTTGGGCACATTGGTGGGCTGATAAATGAAGTCAGATTTTTATGACTATGGTAGGGAATAATATCTCGGCATAAGCCATGAGAGATGAGAACTGAGAAGCATAAACATTGACAAATTAAGCCTCAACATACATTGTTTTTTATTGATTATTGGTGAGAGATGGTAGGGACATCTCTCACCAACTCTCTTTTGTTGAGCATGTTTTTTCGAATTTTACTTTATATCTTTGCCAATTTGAGTGCAAGAAATCAAAGACTAGTTGGCAAGCACATAAACAACCATACTAACACTCGTCCACTATGAGGAAACAAAGTAATTTTTTGAGACTTTTGAAACCAAGGATGTCCATTATGAAGATGGAGACCATGAGACTTACCCAATCGGAGAGCAGGTGCTTTTCGTAAGCTACAGCCTGACTCTTTCCCATTTGTTGAGGTTCTCTACAATCCAATATCGTTTGTATAACTTTTTCTTTGTTAAGTTGTGAATAATCCTTTGGCAGGTCCTTGCATAGACATTAAAATTTCCTTGAAGAATGACATCACACAAAAGAGGAATAAGAAGTCTTTGAGCAACCTTTGGGGTTAAGGATTCTGAAAGGAGGCCTTCCTTGATTTTGGCTAGAATATTTAGTCTTGTGCTCCAAATGTTGAATGGTGAATCAGTAGTTTTTTGTTTTATGCCTTGGGTTGGAGTCTTGATTTCTCAACGTTTAATGGTTTTTGGATGGATAAAGGACGAGACATGTATCTACTTTTTTGTCTGAAAGAATGGATCTAAGTTTCAAAAACTTGTTTGAGCAGTTTGAATCTAGAGGGTTCCCTAGTCAGACCACTTTCAATAGTTGTTGCACAATAGGATTCTAGTTGTGCAACTTATCTTAGTTGTTGCACAACCTATCTCAGTTGATGCGAAACTTATGTTAGTTGCTGCACAAAGTAGCGTTGTTCTTCTGCAACCTCCCTTAGTTGCTATAAAGCCTATCTCAGTTATGCAATCTAATTGTTGCACAATATTATTTTGGTGTTGTGCAAGTGTGAAAGGCATTTTGTCTTTTGTCAGGTGGCTATTTGACATCAGCAGGGACCATGTTTGCTGCTTTCCATTCTTGGTGATCATTTCCATTTCCTTGGGTGTCAGTTATGATTGTTGGCATTGGAAAATTGTTCCCTTTTGGTAGATGACTTGTTTGTGGACATAGTTTCATTGCTGGTCCCATTTTAGTTGTTTTTACAAGATGTGGCAACAATAGTTATTTCAGTAGTGGTGTTTCACATGCTTTAGGTTGTGAGTGGTTGCTCGAAGGTAGAGTGGCAATAGAGTGGACATTTTCCTAGCTAGCAGTTGCATGGAGGATATTTAGATTGTTAGAGGAGAGGCAGAAAAGTTGCATGCCTCTATCCATGTGAAGTGGGAACCCTAACATCAGAGGAAATGAAGACGGTGTAGCAGGTCATTTCTTTGAACATGCGGTGAACAGTCAGAAATGGTTATGTAGAAATCTTGGAGATCATTACTCTTGGTTAGGAAGAGTTATTCTTACCCCAGGTTGCAAGCTGTTTAGAGAGAGAATGGGTAGGAGATGAGGTTAGCCGATTTATAGAACCCTACTGCTAGCTGACAGATTGCTAGAGCCATGTGAAGGAGACTTGTGAGTGTTAGTTGGAGCCAACAGGTTGGTTGACAGGGAGAGCCATCCATGGTTGAGTTTTTGCTGGCCCTGGCATATCGCTGAGGCCATGGAGAAAGCCTACCTAGAACTTGGAGCCTTAATAGAGACAGGTGGTAGAGTCAGAGTATGGCTTGAGCCATGTTGCAAGTGGCAGAAATTGCCAGAACTATGCAAAGTTGTTTGGTTGACAAAGAGTTGAAGTCATGAAGTTGATTGGTGAGCTGAGACTAGATGGTAGAGAGGATGCTGATAGAAGTTTGAACATGTTGCAATTGTGGAGGAACATTCCTTCGAGCATCCCATTTTAGCAGAGATTGTATGTTGAGTCATTTGGATTGATACAACAAAGTTCAGACTGCTTGCAAGTGGACAGCAGATCTTGTGTCGGAGGTATTTTTCTTCATTCTCCATTGTTGTAAGTAGGGCTGCAGGTCATGAACCGTTTTAGAACAGTCTATTGGATGCATGTAAGTCCCATTGAGGCATTCTAAACATGTATGACTGTGGATTAGAGGCATGAGGATCATAGCTCTCTCTTCCTGGAGTTTTATGCTCAGTTGAGGGT
>VDFB02289396.1:0-23301 GCA_007258455.2 Sequoia sempervirens | reverse complement strand
TAGTGAGATGGAAGTTGTTGAAATTCTAAACAATATGTAGTGGTGTTTTCCAGTTTCCTTCTTTTTGGCTATTTTTTGGCTGATGGTTTGTTGACGATGGGTTGATGGTTTTTTAATGTTGTTTCCTTTTTATATCAGTTGTTCTTTTTTGTAAAGGGTTTCGGGGGCCCCTTTAAAACCCATCTTTTACCTCTAATCAAAACTAAGTCAACATCCACCCAAAATTTGTGTACCAATATTATATGTTGACCAATTTATATTATAACCACTTTGTCCACATGATCATCATTTGCATCATGTGATTTTGTACGTCAAGTATATATACTGAACACACTGCATATAATTAGTGTGGTTGAAATTACTTGAACATTTTTCTATTGTGGAGCATGATTGTATTATTTGTGGAATATAAAGACATATCAAATATTGCACAAACCTCAACACTCATTAAAACATTTGTTTGACCCAGGAAAATCCACTTGTTCTCATATGATACAATTATGTTCCTAAATTTTATTAAAGCTTTTTTGAATCTAAATTTTTTTAGGCCATGCCCTCAACAACCAACTATGTTAAAGATCACAATTTACTAGGATGTAATCCACAATGCTTTACTCATAATTCTTTCCTACAACCACCCAAAATACATATATTTCATATAGAAATTGTATATGGTTACAAAAATGTATAAACCATTACTAAGCATACAAATAAAATGAAAGATATTTTTATATATTGACCTATGTATTCACGTGAAATAATAATGTGAGATTACCAACAATAATAATCAATCTTTGACCAAAATATTTCGTGTCATTTGATAGAAACATAATTGTCTCAAACACCTAACAATATCAAATAAATAATTTGAAATCTATAAAACTTATTTGATCAATAAAAATACATTGAAAATGATTGATCTCTTCTTATAGTACAACTAATAATTAAATTCTCAAAAGTTCTATATTTTTTATAATAAATTTTATAAATCCATAATAATCTTTTTTAAATTAAATCACAATAAAAAATAAAATTATAATTATATCTAAATCTTTAAAATAGTTGAAAATTAAGTGATTTAGAAAAATAATAAGTAATAAAAAAAAATATTAAATAATAAATATTACAACAAGTAAAAAATTAGAACAACAAATAAATAAGAAAAAAATATTTTGTTAAAATGAGATAAATGGAAAATAATAACTTGGACTACATATATAAAAACATAAAAATTAAAAGTAAATGTAAATTTACATAATAGTCAGTATATATTCTAATATGCTAGTTGGGACCTATTCATCTTTGGTACAAAGCCATGACACATACATGTGTGTTAAGGCTCGGTAATCATTTATAAGAGTGAATTATTTCTAATTTGAAACACATAATTATCCTAATTTTTGGCCTCCAATCTTTATACAATTATCTTATAGCATGCTCAATGGTCAAATTCATTTTTTTTAATTGTATTAGTACTTATATTTATTTAGTACTAGGGAGTGCCTCCAATTCAGTTTCTTGATGTTTTTACTTAACACATTAATGTTCTCTACTATTATACTAGTTGGGACATGTTCATCTTTGCTTGTAACTACTCTTGGAAGATAGTGGTACTGAAGAATAACTTTAGGAACTTTCTCTGGTAGAGGGATATCTGTTTGTTTTCTTGATGATAGTCAAGCTTCATTTTCTAATGTAATAAGATTGAAAATACACAAGACAAAAGACACAAATGTGTAGTATAGAATATGTGAATGTTGATATTGATGTAATTCAACATAGAAGATGCGATATCAATTGATTCTTAAATGATTACAAGCACGTCATTCCAATGTCCTAGGTCTTAGCCTTAAATAAAATGTCCTAGGCAATCAATTTGAGATATTTGACATGTAAGATGATGGGTAAAATACCTCAAATGTTCAACTTGAAAATTTAAGGAAGGTGTTTGAATTAGAAAGACAAGTTTGCGAATACAATTCAATCTAAGATATAAGAATGACTCTAATAAAAATTGTTAAACAAATTGATGGATGATGGGCTTCAAGATTACACCATGTTATAAATAAAATAAGACAAATTGAGTGTCAAGACAATCTATTCATGACAAAGTCAAAACAAATATGAACCAACAAGATAAAATGACAACTAAAAGTTTCTCCTACAAAAATAATGATCATTTTATATGTATGTATTTCATAAATATTTTATATTATCCATTTCATAAATATTTTAGAAGTTAATAGGCAATTAAAACGAGCACGTAATTATATTGCATATATTAAAATTGTTTATTGTTAATATATTCGACTTGAATGATGCTCCATGTCACCTTCCTCAGATGTACAATGTTATTTTATTCAAAGTAAATAATATTATATTACTTATTTTCTTGCAAAGCAAGAATCTAAATAATCGGTAGAGAAATGATGTTTTCATGAGTGCTCGAACACTGTTAGGTTGGTTGGTTGGAAAGTGGATAAGAATGTAAGACTTGCACATAAACTCATTGAATCACCTGCGGGCTTTCAACAAACTTGTTTATTCCCTATATTCTGTGGGCTTTCAAGAGCCATCAATATAGAGGGCCGGTGCATCTTAATATAACTGTTTAAGAAATGTAAACAAGTACGAGGATAAGAATTTGAGTGTAAGAATAAAAAAAACAAAATCTTGAAAGCTGAATCGAGATTTCGTCACGCTTCCTTCCATCTTCTGATTCATATGCTCACTCTATGATTACATACCCACTTCTAATTATCGCCCAAGAATGAATAAATTTGTGGGTTTATACCAACAGACACTGTACAGTAGAAAATTCTTAGGGTGCCTGTCATGGGTTCTTTCTTAGGCCATGTGTACCCTGGCTTAGGTTTTATGCTCATAGGACTGTGGCATCTCTACAATACAATCAGAAACTATGTGACATGTCCATGGGACTTTCGCACCAGAACATGGTTTCCAACTAGATTTAAAGGCAAGTTCTTCAAGTATATGGAGCTGCTAGGCATCATAGCAGCCTCATGCCTATCAATTTCCTTAGAGCTCTTCATAACGCCAGCGAAACACCAGCCTCTTGCAGAGGACTGGTCCATCCCTGTAGGACACCTTAAGAACTTTGAACACTCCACCATTTCATTGTTCTTTATCCTCTATGCCAGTGTGGCTCTCTACGTGGAAACCCACAAGATACAGATGGCAGAGGGAATGCTCCATGTCATAGCTGCACTGGTCTTCAGCCAGGAATTCTTCATATTCCACCAGCACTCCAATGATCACATGGGACTGGAGGGCCACTATCACTGGCTTCTACAGCTTATTATCATGGTGGGTCTGTTGTCTATTGTTTTGGAGCTTCAACTTAGCTGTAGTTTTGTGGCGGCCATGGTGAGGTCTGTGTCAATTCTGTTTCAAGGATTATGGCTCGTACACATGGCTTTTATGCTCTGGATTCCTGCCTGTATTCCAAAGGGCTGTGAAATGCAGCATGATTGGGATTTGGGCCATGGTGCTGTCTTCTGTATGGATTACAAGGACACTCTCAGGGCTAAAGGTCTGGCCAATTTGCAGTTCAGTTGGTATTTGGCCTTCCTGATTTTGTTCACAATCTGTGTGTATATCAGAATGTTGAGATTCTATGGTGAAAATGGTATTTACAAGCCTGTTAATGGAGTTGACACGAAGGTATTTGAGATGGGTGAAGGGCAGGGGAGACATTCACAGAGCTCTATTGATTTGGTGATTGGCCATGATGAAGAGGATTTGGCTATGGAAAGATAATGTGTGCTGGTTTACAATCATTCATCAATTGTTTGGAGTTATGTTTAGTGTGTACATAGTTTGTACAAACATTTGAAAGTTGTTTCAGGATTCTTTGTTTGTTTGGAACATAGGAAAATGTTTCTCTGTATGCTGTTGTAACGAAGGGCTTTTTGTATTTGTGGATTAAATTTTTTATTAGCTCAGAAAAATGGGAAATGCTGTATTCTACAAAATTTGAAAATAATAACACAGTCTCGAGTCAATTTACTTTGATTTAATTGGTGGCTATGTTCTGTTGTTTGCTGGTCCACACAACTACTTCAGTAGGCTTCTAATGGATGCAATATACTTTTAAAACTGTTTTTTTTAATGAGCAATAGTATTTAAAAGTGTTATTATGTAGTTGATTAGATATAAATATTTTGTTTTCAATAAAGTTATTTTATATAGTTTTGGTCAACAAGGTTATAAATATTTGTACATATTGATTATTTAATAACACTTTTAAGTGTTGTTATTAATTTTTAAGAATTTAATGAGTTTGTTAATTTAAGAATTTTTTAATGATTTCATAAGAAGGAAGCATCTTTAAAGGTATTATGATTTATTAACATTGATTGCCATTTCTAAATATACTTAAAAGTGATATAATAAGTATTGACTATAAAATTGACAAATTCCTAAATTTATTTTTAAGGTATGTATATTTCCAATATCACTAGTTTTTAAGGATACATTATAAAATAAGTCATGTTAAAAATATATTATTAGATTAGAAATTAAATTATATATGGTTTGATGTATAGTCACTTCTTGACTGTATTTAAATTTTTAATGCTTTCTTATTATCACAATTTACTTTATACGATTTCACCTTTTTTTACAAAATAAACATGGATCCATAAAAGTTGACAATATTTTCAAATAGCAAATAAAATATATCTTATGACAACCTAAAAATACATGAATGTCATGATCATATTACAAAGGGGGAGATTATATTAAGATATCATATTATAATTAGTTGTGTGAACACAACATTATATTAATAATATTTTTTACATAGTTACAATAACATGACATAAATTAAAGAAATTTTATGGCAAGTGCAAAAACCACCATATTATGTTAATAATACCATGTTGATTTATCACAACCAATCACAAGAAAAGAAATCATGTATTAGATGTTATGTGCCAACTTAGAGACAAGGACTACAACTAAGCTTTTTTTTATTTTTATTATTATTAACATAATTTTCATTATTTATCTCATAGTTTGTTTAAATGACAATAGTGTTGATATTATCAATGAGTTGAGAGATTTAACTTGATAGATAATGGTTAATGTCAAATTAGCCCTCTCTACACCACTCATATTTATTGTGGTCCTTTCCAACATTAACCCTTGTGACTTGTGTATATGATAAACACTTTGATAAGGATTTGTGTATTATTTCCTCTTGTTATAGGTGGAATAGAGATAGACCTTAGGTTATTTTAATTTCGGACAACAAAATAAAATAATTATCAAATTCTACAATCACACACAATGACAACTCTAGGAGTCAACTATCTTGACAATAAAATATAATTTAATAGTACAAATTGTTCCACTAAATAAGCCAACATCCATCCAAAATTTGTGTCCAACATTGCAGGTTGACCAATTTATAATATAACCACTTTGTCCACATGATCATCATTTGCATAATGTGATTTTGTATGTCAAGTATATGCACTAAACACACTAAAAATAATTAGTGTGGTCAATTACTTGAATATTTTTCTATTGTGGAGCATGATTGTATTATTTGTGAAATATAAAGATGTATCAAATATTGCACAATCCTCAACACTCGTTAAAACATTTGTTTGACCCATGAGAATCCACTTGTTCTCATACAATACAATTGTGTTCCTAAATTTTATTAAAACTTCTTTGAATCTAACTTGTTTTAGACCATGCCCTTGACAAGAAACTATGTTGAAGATCACAATTTACTAGGATGCAATCCACAATGCTTTACCCATATTTTTTTCTTGCTAACACCCTAAGTACATATATTTCATATAAAAATTCTATATGCTTACAAAAATATACAAATCATTACTAAGTATAGAATAAAATGAGAGACACTCGTATATAGTGATATTTATTTCACATGAGATAATAATGTGAGATTACCAATAAGAATAATCAATCTTTGACGAAAATATTTTGTGTCATTTGATAGGAACGTAATTGTCTCAACCACCTATCAATATCAAATAAACAATTTCAAACCTATAAAACTTATTTCATCAATAAAAATATATTGAATATGCTTAATCTTTTCTTATAATGCAACTAATAATTGAATGTTCAAAAGTTATATATTTTTTAAATAATAAATTTATAAATCAATAATAGAATTTTCAAAATTAAATCATAATTCAATAAAAATTATAAAATTATATCTAAATCTTTAAAATAATTTAAAATTAAGTAAATGAAAATAAATAAGTAATAAAAACTCTAAATTTTAAATATTAAATAAATAAGAAAAAATAGCATCAAAGGAAAATAATAACTTAAAATACATATATATAAAAACATAAAAATTGGAAATAAAGGAAATTAAAATTTTAGATTTAAATAATAGTTCCTATATGTAATAAAATTATTATTTTAATTTTAATTTTATAAACTTGTATGAGATTTATATTTATAGTTTAATATAATATTATAATTTTAAAGTATTTTAATATTTATAATATTGTAGTGATAGTTTTTTTTTATATGTATATTATTTTTTATTTAGTTTTGTATTTACTTTAAGGAAAGTGTCTTGATATATTAATATATTAAATAATTTAATAATAAAATATTTTTTCTAAAAGTCAAGCCTCTTATCTTATACTACTTATCTATATATTGTACACATCTCCTATTCTCACACATTCCCATATATTCTCCTTATCAATATATTTATTACACTCGTGCATGTACACATGTGTATGTACATGTTATCCACATTGATTTGTCCCATTTTTGGTCCTAGATCAAGTCCATGGTCATGAGTTTAACCTTGACTCATAGAATTGACCCTTTCAAATTCAAATTTTAGTCAACTCTTATCAAATCCTTTTCTTCCAAGAACTAGTCAAACACAAATTTGTGTGATTTATTTTTATATTCTTTCATTTTAAGGCATTCAATGCATTCATTTAATCATCTAATGATCTTCTCTGTTGATGCAGGAGCATCTAAGCTCAGAAGCAATCCTACATTGAACCAAAAAAATATTTTCCTTTCATGTTCAATCTTTTGCATTTTTGGTGTAGGTTTGAGCTTCAAGAGCATATTGTGAAGTAAGGATATAATTTTTTATTTGTGAGGGATTTATTTCCATTCTATACATCAAGGTCAAGCAGGGTGTTTAATGTGATTTGTAAAATTGCATAATTTCAAGGTTCTAGGGGTTGAAATGGTCTATTTACCAAGGTGGAAGGGGATTTTGAAGGGAAATTAATTAAAATTAATTAATTTTATCAATTTTTATGACTAAGGAAGTGTGTATTATTCAAGTGACTCTTGGAATTCCATTATGGTCTTATTCTTTCAATTTTGGTTCCTAGAATGGAGGAAAAAACTAGTGATTTTTGGAAAATTATTTTAATGACTCTTCAATTTCCAATTTGGGGTGAATGAGAATGACTTGGTTGTTGATTTTATTCATTATTAAAATGCATATACAATAGCAAGACATTGAATATGTTTCAACAACTTTTAATGGAACTTTTGGGAGCAACGAGCTATATTTTATTTCATTTTTTTGCAAAAAAATTAAGGGTCAATCAAAGAGAAGATTTGGAAACCACTCTTTTGGGTTTTCACATAGTTTAAACCCTCTTTAAATACAACCTTTAATTGTGTGAAGAGGCAGCAATCAACATTAGCAAAGTTGGAGAAATAACTTGCAGGTTGCTCTTGAGAGTTGCATAAGAAAGAGTGTAAAAAAAATAGCTTGTGAAGAGAAGAGGAATAAGAGAAGAGAAGAAGAAAGTTGTAGATGTGTTTTATGTGTTCAAGGCAGCCATGAGAGTTGTAAGATGGAGAAAAAATCAGATTTACAAAGAGGATTGAAGCCAAGGAAGTCGAAGGCAAGAGACCTTGAAGATTTGAAGGCATGAAGTGTGTAGAAACCTTTGTAT
This sequence comes from Sequoia sempervirens, assembly GCA_007258455.2. NCBI lineage: Eukaryota > Viridiplantae > Streptophyta > Pinopsida > Cupressales > Cupressaceae > Sequoia > Sequoia sempervirens. Next base: position 15,343 of record VDFB02289396.1, on the reverse strand, counting down.
AATATCTAAATTTTATTTCTTGTTGAAATCCTCGCTATATGTATTGTTCTTAAAGAATTTTGTTGTATGGGTGTACATATGAAAGTGATAGTAAAGATATATTTCATATTTTGTTACAAAATATATGTTGTCCTTGATACATGTGCAAGAATGTGGGTTGGATGAGATGTTAAGGCTGCAAGATTGGATAGTTTGATAAGACCCCCCCCCTCGCACCCTCCCCGCCCCCCATCAATCTTGACTACATCAATTGGTATCAGAGCAGGTATGATACTGGAATGTGTGTGGAGAGAAGGATTTCATATTTGAGAGAGATATGGTTTGATGTGATATGATAATTTGTTGTGTGTAATTGATTAGAGATAAGGCTAGGTAGAAGGTGTACAAACATCCTCCACTATGTGAAAGTCAGTAGAGGGGGTTTTGAGAGGTACATCTTCTAGAATCTTTTTTGGGTAGAGGATAGTTATGGTTTTTTGTAAGTTTTGTTGCAAATTGTGAGTGGGTTGCAAGTGTTTAGAAATGTCAAGGAACAAGAGTATGAGGTTGGCCTTGGGTAGGGCTGTAAAAAATTATTTTATTGAGAGGAGAGAGAATTTTAGAGGAAGAGAGTTGGGTTAATTGGAATAAGTGTGCAAAAATATCAAGGAGGTTAGATGTCTTGGAGGAAAGTATTATGAAAGGAAAGAGGAAAGAAAAAAAAGAAGATGGGAGAAGTTGAATCTTCTAATTTTTCTAATGACTTTTCATCTATAGGTAGAAGAAAAGATGAAGCAAAGTGTCCAATAGATAGTACTGAAGAAGAAAACATCTTGAAAGAGGGAGGAAAGAATATCAAGAGTGAAGAGGTTGCAGCGAAGACATGCATGAGGAAGGCATGGAGAAAAAAAAGAAAAGAATGAACAAGAGGATGCAAGTGTAGTAGCAGTGATGGTAGAAGAGAATGAAGATGCATTTGTAACGAATGTTATTGCAATGACGGAATGTGAAGAGATTGCAAAGGGTGAAGACGAGGATGACTTAATGTTGTAGATTTTAGTAGTAGAAGAAGAGTGGTTTGGTAAGCTTGCTAATGGAGGAAAGAAGATGAATGTTGCAACAAAGGAAAAAGAGGTAATCTATGAACATTTTGATTTCATTTGTGATTATTCTTCCATAGTGAGAGTAGAAGAGGATGTTGTTGTAGAGGATAAAGTTGCAGTTACAGATTTGTGTGTAGATGTTGCATGTTTATGTGTAGAAATTGTAGAGGATGCTATAGGTGGAAATTGGTGGAGGTGCTCGGTTTGTGGTGGGATGGATACCAAGAAGGAGAAGAGGAGAGGAGAAAAATTTTGGAGGAGGAGGAGGGTGTACATGGTGGATGCAAATCCACAGAGAGAAGTGAAGTGTGAAGAGTTTTAGGATAAGAATGACAAATGTTCTGACAAGATGCTAGAAAAGATGAAGGAAGAAAAAATCAAAAGGCTACCTATGAAAGCATTGGAGTATGCTGCAAATAGTTTACTATTCGAAAGGGTGTTTCAAACACTCTACTCCATTTTATGAGCCATGCTCACAAACTTCTTACCTGGTGTGTCTAATGTAGGAGCATCTGGACTCACAAGCAATCTTGCATCACCAAAAAAATAGTTTCCTTTCATGTTCAGTATTTTGCATTTTTGGTGTAGGTTTGAGCTTCAAGAGCATATTGTGAAGGATATATTTTTTATTTGTGAGGGCTTTATTTCCATTCTATACATCAAGGTCAAGTAGGGTGTTTAATGTGATTTATAAAATTGCATAATTTAAAGGTTCCAAGGGTTGAAATGGTCTATTTACCATGGTGGAATGGGATTTTGAAGGTAAATTAATTATTTTTATCAATTTGGATGCCTAGGGAAGTGTGCATTAGTCAAGTGACTCTTAGCATTCCATTATGGTCTTATTCTATCAATTTTGGTTCCTAGAATGGAGGAAAAAATCTAGAGATTTTTGGAAAATAATTTAATGAATATTCAATTTCCAATTTGGGGTGAATTAGCATGACTTGGTTGTTGATTTTATTCATTCTTCAAAGGTATATACGACAACAAGACATTAGGTATGTTTCAACAACTTTTAATGGCACTTTTGGGAGCAACAAACTGTGTTTTATTTCATTTTTTGCAAGAATTTTAAGGGTCAATCAAAGAGAAGATTTGGAAACCATTCTTTTGGGTTTTTACATAGTTCAAACCCTCTTTAAATACAACCTTTAATGATGTGAAGAGGCAGCAATCAACATCACCAAAGTTGGAGAAAGAACTTGTAGGTTGCTCTTGAGAGTTGCACAAGAAAGAGTGCAAAAAAATTGGCTTGTGAAGAGAAGAAGAAATTTTTAGATGTATTTTATGTGTTCAAGGCAGCCATGAGAGTTGTAAGATGAAGAAAAAAATCAGATTTACAAAGAAGATTGAAGCCAAGAAAGTTGAAGGCAAGAGACCTTGAAGATTTGAAGGCATGAAGTGCCTAGAAACCTTTGTTTAAAATTTTTGAATTTTATTTCTTGTTGAAATCCTCACTATATGTATTGTTCTTGAAGAATTTTGTTGTATGGGTGTACATATGAAAGTGATAATAAAGATATATTCATATTTTGTTACGGCTGCAAGATTCGGTAGTTTGATAAGACCCCCCGATCTTGACTGCGTCATCTCTTCTCTAAGTATTCATTTGCATTACAACATTCAATTGGCACAATAAAAGGAATCTAGATTTGCATGAACATCCAAAGAGCATATATGCATATTTAAAGAGTGTTTTTTTCAATCTTGTACACACATTTTAGTGGGTTGAGCGAAGAGAACATGTCCCATTATGACATAACAATAGCTCTTCCAAAATATTTCTAAATATCACTACTCTTCTAATATAAAAAAAGGTAGAAGAAGCAAAAGTGAATTAGGAAAGAAAAAAATAGAGTTTTATAAGTTGCAAAATCAAGCCTATAAGTACAAGACATTCATGATCACATATTTGACCCTAATCCTTGAACTCAACCCGGCATAAACAAAGTAAAATATTTTGATTCGAAGGTGAATAACAATATGAGACATTCCATTTTAGATCGCGAGGTGTTCAAATTCCACATGTCATTTCAAATTTCTTTTATGCTTTGGTCACAATTACTAAATACATAATTATTTTATATTTACTTTCTACATTTAATTATTACAATAATCAGAAAACAATAACCAAAATACATATCTATAAACATTTATTAGTCTAAATTAATAATGCTTGTATGATATACATATTATTGAATTAATCTACATTACATTTAAGAAAAAAATATTTTCATTTACAAATATTAATATTATAATTCAAAATTTATTTTGTGCTATAAATGTTAAAAATTCATTCACCATAATAAGATAGTAATATGTTGATTAACATTTTCCTACAATGACTATCTAAGAAATAAGAGGTGTACACACTTGTGTTATGTCTCCTTTCTTTGTTTAAGGTTATTAAATTTCCACAATGCATGTTGATATTGAATAATATTTTAACTAAACCATGTTTAGTTGGTATGAGATTTTTACAGTCCATAAAGTTGTTATAAGCTTTTGGATTCAACTATGTATGTTTTTGTGTTGACGATTCAAATCACAAAAATATACACAGTTGAATCCAAAAACTCGTAATAAACTCTGTGTGTGTGTTTTTTTTTTTCAATCTCTACTTAAAATTACAAACAAAATTTTAGATGGCCTACTAATTTGTGTGTGCAGGTGGTGGTAACGTTGGGAAAACATTACCCGTTGCAGCTTGAGTATATGACAGGCCAGTAGAATGCTAAGCAGGCACAAATTCCATTATTGATTTTAAGATAAGCTGACAGAGCAGGAGAATGCTCTACTAACTCAGAGCGACACATATTTTCTGCAGAGATATTCAAACAAACTTTTGGAAACCAAATTTTTACCTTATCTGAAGAATGAACAATGGGCAATCTGATGAAAGTTTTTCTTTTTTGACACAGACAACCAGGCGATTGATTGATCCAACTCTGGAATAATAGGCCTGAGTATATGCAAGCACCAAATTTGCTCCACGGTGATATTATGGTTTTGAAGTACCTGTTTGTCTGCAATATTTCGCTCTCATTTAAGGCAGCGTGCTACACTTCCAGGACACGACAACGCAATAATGCAGATGTAAATGTAAAAGAACATTGCCATGTTTTCGTCCATTGCATGCATTAACTTGGTGTACTGCAGTGTACAACCACCATTATTTCTGTCCGTTAGAAAGACACCAAACGTTTACCCATATCATACGTCAATCTGTTGCTTCTAATAACGTAGGTATCTAACTAACCCACTACAATGCGTGAAGGAATGAAAAAAGTAAATACAAGGTATCTTTGTGTGGGTGAGTACAAACCAGAAGAGCGTTTAAAACAAAAGTTGTTCAACGCCTACGGAAGGACTGTCAAAAGATTAATTTATTTCTGATAGCGTAACAGCGACTCTCTACAATCTGATTAACGTAAGAGTTTGGACAATAAAAATAGATAAATAAATTAAGAAATTGTCTTTTCTCCTTTTAAACAGTCTTTTAAGTACTCTCCCGGAAGGCTTAAATTTGATGGCTGTATGGCCGTATTTAATCATTTTAGCTGTAAAATACAATTAAAATTTTAGGAAGACTGTATTACTTGAAAGGCAAAATTTTAGTTAAACTGTCAAAATTTCTATGTAATTATTCCTATATATGTTTTTTCAATCTACATATATTTTTTCTTAAAATAGATAACCTTTAATATTTGAAAGGCAACTTCAACTAAATGATCATCACAAAAAGATTGCTTGACAGGCAAGGTCGGCCGTCAAATTTAAGCCCTCCTCTCCCGGATCACCACTGCATCTTATTCTTATCACTTTCCTCTTTCTATTTATGTAATTCTTCTTAACTACATCTTATTCCATTACTTTTCTCTCGATCATGAGAGAGATTCTAAAAAGGTAAAATTATTATTGATTTTTTGATTTAAGTAAATTTGAGTCTGAAACAAGTTTCACACTTGAAAACGATGTTGAGTTGTTGAATTATCGGAAAACAAGTTTTAACTGCCGTTCAATGGTAAATCAGCTAGCCATTTAATGGTAAAAGCCTGCAAAATCTCACTTATCAATGAGATGGGAACTTTATTTTTTCATTTTCATTGCTTTATGTTTTAAATCTGTATGTAAATATTTCAAAATGAGATAATACTTAATTTCTTTAAGGAAAATATCTGTATTTGTTTAAGTTTATTTCATTCCATTATTTAGCACTTATTATTAGGTAATTGTTTGATCCAGCCACATACAACTAGAATTTGCAGCACATGACATCTATACACACCCATACACAAACACGTACTCTCTAACATATTAACATACATATAGTATTCTATGGATGTAATCCTTGAACCTCCTTTAGATATAAGTGTTAGTTTATACTAGCATACATATATTAATTTATAAATAATATATATAAAAAAGGCGAGAGATATCCTTCAAATTAAACAATGGTAGATAAAAAGGAAGAGTTGAAAATATTGGGCTCTTTATCATCCGTTGATGACAAAAGATTTATTTAGCACATGTAGAAAGCTTCCAGTTAAAAACTATGATTTTTTTTGTTCACACCAACCTACGACTCAGATCACACTCCATAATGAGCCTATGAAAAAGATTGACTGAGATGTCAAAGTGGAAATCATAGAAGCTCTTGGCATCCTAATTATTTTATTGGACTTACCCTGCAATGCTTATCCCACTATGGATCACAAAATGTGATATGATAATTTGATATCAACAAAAGGATACTCAATTTTTATAAACTGTGAAAGCCCCATGTTCCTAAAGCGTATTTTTATTTTCAACAGTGGATTATTATGAAATCAAAAATTTCTATAGATCCAATCATACAGGCTACACGCGAACCAATTTTCGGGCAACCGATCTAAACACAGATAAAAATAAATAAGTACCCCCATGATGCAGGAGCATTTGGGTATAGGCACAATTAGTATGACACAAAAAATAATTGTTTCATGGTGAATCCTTGCATAGGAAGATTTTTAAAAGCATCTTAGATTTAATGGTGAATATTTTGCAATCATATCTTGCATAATTGAAGTGGGCAGAGACAAAAGAATAATTAACAAAAAATAAAAGATAAAAAGTATGGACAGTGCTGCTGCACAATAACAAAATGATTCATTTCATTGCTTGCATCAAAATGGTTTACAAGATGTCTTCATATAGAGGCAATAAGAAAACTCTAGAACCTTTATTTGAGATAGTCAACATCTACAAAGATTAAAATAATTTTCTAGAAACATCTACATAGCCGACATAAGATAAAACTTATCTACACGGTGGTAGAAATTACTAGATTATTCTAACACTCCCCCCTAATTTCTACTATCAACAACTTATTAGAGATCAATATTTACAATGCCCAAAATTTCTCTCAAATACTCAAATTGTTCTTGTGCTAATGCCTTTGTGAATATATCTGCAAGTTGCTCCTTTGATCTGCAATGTTGTAGGATGATTTCTCCATTGTTTACTAACTCTCAAATGAAGTGATATCTAGTGTCAATATGCTTTTTCCTCTTGTGAAAAACATGATTCTTTGATAGTGCAATGGTGGACTTGTTATCACAATAGATTGTAGTAGCCTCCTCTTGATCATGCATTAGATCCTTCAAGATTTTTTCGCATCCAAACTGCTTGACATGCTGTTGATGTACATGCCACATACTCTAGTTATGCTGATGAAATTGTCACTATAGGTTGCTTCTTTGATACCCATGCTACAACACCTGTTCCAAGATGAAATGCATATCCAAACGTACTCTTTCTATCATCAATACTTCCTGCAAAATCACTATCTGTATATCCCACCAACTGAAAATTATCTGAAATAGAATACAATATGCCATGATTCATAGTTCTTGCAATGTACCTCAATATTCTCTTTCCAGCTTGCCAATGTGAGTTCTTTGGTGAATCCATGAATCTAGAAATCAAACTAACTCCATACATTATATCTAGCCTAGTTGTTGTGAGATACATCAAACTACCAACCAATTTTCTAAATATAGTTGAATCAAAATCAATCTCATTATCTTCTCTACTTAGTTTTGTGCCTATTGCCACAGGTGTAAAAAATGGACTACAATTTATCATTCTAAACCTCCTCAAAACATTTTTTGCATATTTATTTTGACAAATGAAAATGTCATTATCATTTTGTGTGACTTCAATGCAAAGAAAATATTTCATCAGACCCAAATCTGTCATCTCAAATTCCTTCTTCATTGTTGAATTAAACATGTCAATAGAAAGATTGCCTGTAAAAATCAAATCATCAACATACAAGCAAACAATTAAGATCTAACCTTGCTCATTGACTTTGGTGTATAGAGTAGGCTCACTAGTACTTCTGATGAATCCATTGCTTATCATGTATGAATCTATCCTACTGTACCATGATCTTCCAGTGTCTGCTTCAATCCATAAAGTGCCTTCTTTAACCTATAAACTTTGTATTCATAGGGTGAAGCCACAATAGTGGTTTACAATTGAAGTGAGGAAGGAAAACTCACAGAAAATGAATGCATGGAAAAAAAAATTGATTTTAGGGGTTCGTACAAACCTATTGGTTCGACCGAACCCATTAGGGGTTCGCTAGAACCTAGGTTCAGGCGAACCCTCCTAATACTTTCCCGCCAAAAAAGCCATCAAAACCCCTTATAGAAGGGGGGTTCGAATGAACCCTGATTCGAGTGAACCCCTAGGGGTTCTCTCGAACCCCCTTTATTCCTCATCCCCTCCCTGAGACAAAAAAAACCTGAATTTTGGCACTTCGGAGCTTGGGTTGAGGATGAAAATGGAGGAATCTTCACAAACCCAACTTGAATCAGGTAGTCCTCAGAACGAGCTATCCAACGAATATAATTTTAATATGTTTTGGTTTTATTATGTGTTTGTTTGTTTAGTTTTATTAAACATAGGTTTTTCATCAAAAATGAAGGTCTTTGTTCGGCACATGTGGAAAAATAGCAGATTATCAAAAAAAAATTGAAAAATATGAGTGCACCAGATATTGAAGTCCTTGATCCAACAAAAAAAATAAAATTGAATTTTGATATATATACAAAAAAGTTATGCGTTATACAATCGTGCTATGTCTGAATTGTAATTGGTCTGAATTCGAAACTTGATTAAAGAAAAAATATTCAATTAAAAATTGTCTAACCAAGTGGAAGCACTAGATATCGAGTTACAAATCTAGATTCAAAAGAATCAGAATTTTATCCTTCATGGAAAAAAGTTATTCTTATAAGATGTGCGTCACTTTTAAAAATATTGTTTTTGAAAATGAGTTTTCATGGAGATGGAAAAGAAGTGCAATTTTATTCCAAAAAATTTGAAAAAATATTTTTAGAATCTACAAACAAAATGTGACGAGACTCTAGTTTTCATCATCTTCAAATTCTTCATGGTTTAACCGCTATAGGTGCCTGAATGTGAATATTTAGTTTAAAAAAATAATTTCAGTGTCCAGTTTGGCCAAAAATTGTAAACCACTATTGTGGGATCACCCCATAACCTTTTATTTCATATCCTGGTGGCTGCTGCACATAAACCTCTTCTTCTAAGTATCCATTCAAGAAAACTGATTTAGCATCCATTTGATTTTGAGCTGCAATAGCTAGTACCATTCTAATAGTGTCAAGTCTTGCTACAGGTGCAAAAGTTTCGTTGTAATCAACTCCATATTCTTGAGAAAATCCTTTAGCTAGTAGTCTTGCCTTATATTTGTCAACTTCTCCATTTGCATTATACTTAGTTTTATAAACCCATTTCACTCCTATGCATTCTTTGTGTTTTGGTAAATCAACTAACTCCCATGTATCATTTTTCTTAATGGATTCCATTTCATCATTCATTGCATTAATCCAATGTTCTTCCTTAATTGCATCTTCAAAATATATAGGATCTTGAGCAAATAAAGCAAAGTTTGATTGCAAATCTATCTTATCTCCTTGATCATAAATTTCTTGCAAACTTCTAGTTTTCTTGATTTTAAGCCTTGGTCTTAATGATACAAGTTTATGATTTGAGTCATTACTTACTTGTGGACTTGATGATTCTCCTTGTTCAACTTCCCTTTGTGTATTATCTCCCTGTGGTCTTCTTGATGGAGTTCCTCCTTGCTCATTTGGTTGATCTCCTTGGTTTTCTTTATCTTTTCCTTCTTGTTCATGATATGGCAATGTTGCAACACCTGTAATTTTCTTGTCTATGTTTCCATCCCAAGATTCTTCCTTTTTGAACACAACATCTCTACTTACAATGACTTTCTTGGTTATAGGATTAAACAACTTATAGAACTTAGATTGTTCATCATAACCAATAAAAATGCATTTTTCACTTTTATCATCCAATTTATTTCTTGTTTCCTTAGGCACATGTGCAAATGCAATACAACCAAATATTCTGAAATGAGAAACACTATGATGCTTACCACTCCATGCTTCTTGTGGAATCTTGTCCCTCACACTCTTTGTTGGACTCCTGTTCAGAATATAAACTGTGCAAGCTACTGGTTTAGCCCAATACTCATTAGGTAGATTCTTGCCTTTCAACATGCTCCTTGCCATTTCCATTATTGTTCGATTCTTTCTTTCTACAACACCATTTTGTTGAGGTGTGTAACTTGTATTAAACTGCTTCTTTATTCCATGATACCTGCAATAATCCAAAAACTCATTTGGCTTGTATTCTCCTCCTCTATCTGATCTCAATACCTTGATGGGTAGGCCACTTTGTTTCTCAACCAATGCTTTGAACTCCTTGAACTTTCCAAATGCCTCAGATTTATATTTCAGAAAATAAACCCATGTTTTCCTACTAAAATTATCAATGAATGTTAGAAAATAAATGCTCCCCCCTAATGATTGTGTTTGCATTGGACCACATAAATTTGTATGCACAATTTCTAAAGGTGCCCATGCTCTATATGACATTCCCTTTGGAAAACTTGCTCTATGGTGCTTAGCCAAAATACAACTTTCACATGAACTTAATGGTGTTTCAATAGGGGGTAAACCTCTTACCATTTCCTTTCTTTTCAATAAACACAATCCTTTGAAGTTTAGATGGCCATACCTCAAGTGCCAAATCGATGCTTGATCTTGATTTGATGCCTTGAAACTTGCTTCAATCTCCTCCATCAATTCATTTTTCATGTGAAGTGGGAAAATTTTGTTATTGGTCATTTCAACCTTTGCAATCACCATATTACTAGGAGGAATATCAAGTATAGTGCACACATTGTTTTCAAAAACAACTCTATAACCCTTTTGACTAAGTTGTCCCACACTTATGAGATTATGCTTCAAACCAGGTACAAAATAAACATCAGGAATGGACTTCTTACCAAGCTTTGTTATCACATTAATTGCACCTTTAGCCATGACTTCAACGATGTTATCATTTCCCAATTTAATTTCTAATTTCACTGAAGTATCCAAACTTTCAAACAAGTCTTTGTTTCCTGTCATATGATTACTGCAACCACTATCTAGAAACCAAATGTTACTTAAACTTTCTTGAGCTACATGGCAAGTAATGAACAATGTCTCAGAACTACTCTCAGAAAAATTTGTATTTTGCTTTCCCATATCAGTTTGCTTCTTTCGACATTCATTTGCAATATGACCATACTTCTTGCAATAGTAACATTGAACATTCATTTTTTCATACCTTTGTGATGCCTGATTATTATTACATCCCCTTGAATGGAAACTTTGATTTCTCCTTCCTCCTGGATCTGGACTCTTCCTTTCTTCTCTTTGAAAATTGCTTCTTCCTCTTCCTCTAAATCCTAAATTTCCTCTTCCTCTGCCTCTGCCAAATGTCATTTGTGCTTTGAATGCATTCTCTAATGAGGTATTATTATTCCTATTCAATCTCGACTCATAATTTTTCAAAGTACCAAACAACTCATCTATTGAATATGTTGACAAATCCTTAGTTTCCTCAATTGGCACAACAATAGTATCAAATTTAGTAGGAAAACTTCTTAAAATATTCTCTACAACCTTTTGATCTGATATGTCATCACCATTCATCCTTATTTGATTAACCAAATCCATAATAAGTTAATTGAAAATTGATCTATTGAATCAGAATCTTTCATCTCCAAATTTTCAATTTTTTTCCTAAGTGCTTGTAATTTTGCAACTTTTACCTTGCTCGTACCTTGATATGTTGTTTCTAAAATGTCCCATGCTTGCTTGGTTGTAGCTGCAAGCTTAATCCTTACAACAATTGAATCATCCAATCCTTGTCCAATTATCTGCAAAGCCTTTATATTCTTTTTTTTGTTTTCATTAAGCCTATTCCTTTCATTATTACTCAATGTAGATTCATCTTGACCTTTTTCAACTATTTCTGATAACTCATGTGAACAAAGTATTAATTTCATCCTATATGACCAAGTATCATAACTTTTACCAGAAAATATTGGAATTGTAGGTTGCCAAGTACCTAATGCCATATCTGTAAACCTTGGATTTGATGAAATTACCTTCAATTTTGCAAATAACGATCTTTCTTCCTCCTAGTTGTGGCTTCTTTCCAGCTATCTATTTGTAGTGCCTAGAAAAATTTACAGTTTCAACAACAACCATCTCCAATAATAGCTACAACTTCACTCCTTCCTCTGACAGTAATGACTTCCTTTTCTATTTATGGCGGTAGCATCCTTAGTGACAACGATATTTCAACCGCATTCAATTTTCTTTAGTCTTCTTTTCCTCAAGTGGGTTTTTCCATCTCTATCGTGGCTTGCAGCAAAACAACAATTCAGCCTCCTTTCAAATTCAAGAAACTCTGCAAATTACTATCTCCAAACAATGATTCAACCTCCTTTCAATCTAGCTCTGATACCACCTGAAGTGGGCAGAGACAGAAGAATAATTAACAGAAAATAAAAGACAAAAACTATGGACAGTGCTACTGCACAATAACAAAATGATTCATTTCATTGCTTGCATCAAAATGGTTTACAAGATGTCTTTATATAGAGGCAATAAGAAAACTCTAGAACCTTTATCTGAGATAGCCGACATATACAAAGATTAAAATAATTTTCTAGAAACATCTACACAGTCGACATAAGATAAAACTTATCTACACAATGGTAGAAATTACTAGATTATTCTAACAATAATTTGGGAGAATTTAATTTTCTCTTTCTCGGCTGGTTATTTTCAAGAAAATTAATTTCTTGAGTTTTATTAATGTTGGGGGAAAATGGTTTGGTGGAAAGCTTAGGAATTTTATTTTACACATCTTGACAAGATTTCATGCAAAGAGGATCTTTTGAAAAGAAGATATGCAAAAAGTCATTTTTTGGTGTAATTGTGTCACACTGGCAAAATGTAATTCTTCTCCAAATTGATTTGTGTGAATTTAAATGAGCATTAATAGGAAAAGGAAATTATATAAAATAAAAACAATAAGAAATGTTTAGTTTATGTTGAGAGTTGGCATAGAAAGAGAAGATGAAAAGAATTTAAATTTGACAAACAATTAAAAGGCCATAAGAAGCCTTATAGTCATTGATGCAAAGAGGGGAGAAGCCAAAGGGTCAGCCAAAGTGTAAAGGATGAAAACCAAACAAACAAAAATTTATTGTGAAGAGGCTACACTCCAAGTGGTGGATCAAGTTGGGAAGAGCTGCAACATTTAAATAAAAAATATATAAAAAGTATAGCTTGTGGGAATGCAATTTTTGAGGTAGGAAGGGGAAACAATGGAGATTAGAGGAGACAAGGTAAGATCTCAAACCAAATAAATTATAGATTATGCAAAGAAAGCTTATATAAGTTGCATCCAGTAGAGGAAAGAAAGTGATTGGAATAAGAATATAGGGAAACAAATACATGGAAGTCAAGAAGTTGATGTATGACTGCAAACATGCGAAGTAATATTGAATTTTGATTTCTTTTGATGAGAGTTTAGATAGTGATGAATAAAATTGAAACTTGGCAGACTATAAAATGTTTATTACCTGTGAACTTTGCCTCCATTATTTAGTGACAAATGTAATTATCAATTTAAATGTGCATTGGTTGTAAAGTTGTTTGTAATCTGAGAATTTTGCAAGTTGGGTGTGTGAATAGCTGGTGTGGTGTTTTCATTTGCATCACCCCATAACATACGAAGAAGAAAAAAATCAAAAACTTGAATACAAGGTAAAAGTGAGAAGAATTGATGGATTCTGACCATCTCCATCCTTGTCAAATAAATTGAAAGCCTCCTTGAACTCGGAGATCTGCTCCTTTGTAAGTTGCTCAACCATTTTTGCTCACGTGAAGAAGCCAAGCAACAGAGCTTTCTTTCGTTGTTTATACTCAGGTGAATGCATAGAGAGGAAGGGGGAAGGAGTGTAGATGATAAATAGGGAAGAGGTCGCATGGTCAATGGCAACACGCTCTTCAATAGGAATTGTGGAGTCTAAAGTTGGAGAGAGATTTATATGTTTGCGTGTGAGTTTCATGTGGCGCAACACTAGTGATTTGAAACTACTGCCACCATCGATCATTTGAAATGGTTGTCAACACCAATTCGCATGCATGGCAATGGAATGGTTTGCCCGCATCAATTTCAGTTACTTTCGTGCCTCCTCTTCCATTACTGCCAATTGCCCATCATTTTAAACCTGATTTGTTTTTTGTTTACACAGATCATTGGTTGCCATTGTAGGAAGCCTCTCCACTTAATTATATTTTCTTTTCTAAAAATGTATATTTTAGTTTTTTGAAAATATTCTAAATTAATATGTATTTCCATAACAAATATTATAAAATTATATATATTACTATTAGAAATTAGAATACTATATTATATTAAATTCTTAAAAATTTCATATATAGTAAAACTATAAAAATATGACGATAATGCATGCTTTTAAAGCTTACATATTAAAAAAAAAAATCTTAAATATAATATTAAAAAAATTAAATAAAAATTCTAAATTGATATTTAAAAAATATTCAAGATTATCTTGTCTAAAAAAGGAAATTTTTGTAATATCTGATTTAAAAGCATAAATCTATTGATAAATACTTTACTTTGCGACGAGTTAGTAGATGTCAATTTAAATGAAGAGAATAAAAGTGTACACAGGTTCTTCAATTCATTATGTGAATATATAGTAATAAAAAAAATATAAAAAGATGATGATAATGCATGCTTTTAAAGCTTACATATAAAAAAACAAAAAAAAAATCTTAAATATAATATTAAAATTAAATAAAATTTTTAAATTGATATTTAAAAAATATTCAAGATTATCTTGTCTAAAAAAGAAAATTTTCGCAATATGTAAACTGTTTTAAAATCTGATTTAAAAGCATAAATTTATTGATAAATACTTTAGTTTGCGACGGGTTAGTAGACATCAATTTAAATTGGGAGAATAAAAATGTACACAGGTTCTTCAATTCATTATGTGAGTGTAAGAAGTCTCTCGGCTTAATTAAATATGTTATTGAAGATAGATAAATACTTAAATACTTAAGATTATTTCTCTAAATATATTTTAGATAATCATATTTAAGATATCTAACTAATTTAATTAAAATGTCATTTTAATGTTATAGTACAATAATTAAAATTAAAATTATAAATAATAGATTAAAAGTATAGAGATATTTTAATTAAAAAGAGCTTTTTTTGTTTAAATAAGAATTATTTTATTTTATTTACTACATATAAATTTTTTATTTTTATCAAAAAATTGTTTTATATTATATTTACATTGTTTATTTTATTTATTATATAATTGCATAATTATTTTAATAAAGATAAAGGATTTACATTAACTTTAATTGTTTTATTTTTCTATATGTATATTTAATATTTATTTAAACTATTTTGTATAAGTATGACACATAAAAAAGTATATGAAAGATTGGAACTATTTTTTATTTACTTAAAAAATATTTTATTTAACTTTAAAAATATTTTTATTTATTGCATATTTAAAAAACTTGGTATTTTTATTTTGGTGTAAAGTTATTTTATTTACTTTAGAGTTAGCTTCTTAAGAAATAAATGTTGGTTCAAAATATTTTTCTTTCATGTTTACTACATCAAATATGTTTTTCTTTAACAATAATAAATTATAAAATAATTATACATAATTAAAACATTTTAAATTATAAATATCACAAAAAAATATTAATTATACTTCATTTATAAAATTTTAAAATTCAAATGTAAAATTCAATTATAACATA
>VDFB02289395.1:0-46860 GCA_007258455.2 Sequoia sempervirens | reverse complement strand
TAAACTGTTTTAAAATCTAATTTAAAAGCATAAATTTATTGATAAATACTTTAGTTTGCGACGGGTTAGTAGACATCAATTTAAATTGGGAGAATAAAAATGTACACAGGTTCTTCAATTCATTATGTGAGTGTAAGAAGTCTCTCGGCTTAATTAAATATGTTATTGAAGATAGATAAATACTTAAATACTTAAGATTATTTCTCTAAATATATTTTAGATAATCATATTTAAGATATCTAACTAATTTAATTAAAATGTCATTTTAATGTTATAGTACAATAATTAAAATTAAAATTATAAATAATAGATTAAAAGTATAGAGATATTTTAATTAAAAAGAGCTTTTTTTGTTTAAATAAGAATTATTTTATTTTATTTACTACATATAAATTTTTTATTTTTATCAAAAAATTGTTTTATATTATATTTACATTGTTTATTTTATTTATTATATAATTGCATAATTATTTTAATAAAGATAAAGGATTTACATTAACTTTAATTGTTTTATTTTTCTATATGTATATTTAATATTTATTTAAACTATTTTGTATAAGTATGACACATAAAAAAGTATATGAAAGATTGGAACTATTTTTTATTTACTTAAAAAATATTTTATTTAACTTTAAAAATATTTTTATTTATTGCATATTTAAAAAACTTGGTATTTTTATTTTGGTGTAAAGTTATTTTATTTACTTTAGAGTTAGCTTCTTAAGAAATAAATGTTGGTTCAAAATATTTTTCTTTCATGTTTACTACATCAAATATGTTTTTCTTTAACAATAATAAATTATAAAATAATTATACATAATTAAAACATTTTAAATTATAAATATCACAAAAAAATATTAATTATACTTCATTTATAAAATTTTAAAATTCAAATGTAAAATTCAATTATAACATAAATTAATTAATTAATTAATTAAATCACCTTCAAAATTAAATTAGTGGCTTAAAAAAAGGGCATATAAATTTAAGAAGTCAATCTTAAAGTTATTTGTAGTTTGATATTTGGTGGAGATTTACTCTATTTAGTAGTATATTAAGGTTATAGTCTCATAAATAGGGTTTAAAATTAAAAAATTAATGGGTGTTATTGTGAATATTCAAAATTATATGGTCATATATATGATAGTTCTATTAAGATTTGATTATTTACTTCACAAGCTAGATGTGACATGAATAAGTCCCCCTTTCAACTTTTCTAATCTTGATAGAAGTGTTTTCTCATTTTCTAGGACCCTCCCTTGCTCTTGTCTCATTCTCCCCAACCTTCGACCTTGTTTATGTACCTTCTAGATCTTCCAAAACTACAAGTTTACTTTGCAAATGGAAGGCTCTCACCTAAGCATTCTGAAGGTCATCGAGCATATCCAAGGTTACTTGAGTGGCATGCTCTAGCAACAAGGGTAAATTTGTTTGGTAAAAGGGTGACCTCAATTTTTTTATGTATAAGTGAAGATTTTAGTTTTGGCCATTCTACTACCATTTTTTGCCTTTATCTCCATCATATCTCAATTCTAACTCTACCTAATTATGTCATCTCATGAGCTCCCCCTCAATTGTAGATTTAATTAAGATGCCAAGCCTATTTATACATCCCCAATTAGACTCATAAGTAACTTTCATTTTTTATTGGTTGCCTTCTGTAGGAATTCTAATTTTGTTTCCTCTCTTGTCATAGTTGTTTGAGTGGGTCAGAAGGACAATTTTTAAATTCTCTAAATCAAAATCCAATATTTTCTTACAATATCCATGCTTTACATAGCATCTAACCTCTCTCCATAGTTATATTGTCACAAGATTTTAGGACATCTACAACACTCTACCATTTCCCTCTTAGTTTAGTTTTACATCTTCCCTTTCTTCTTCCATCAAGTGGATTACCTTAGGTCATAGAGGAGATAAGATTAAAAATTTGAATGTTTACGGACATACATGCCACAAGCATCTCATCGACATCGTGGGTTATCAATAGATCTAGGGCATTAAGTTTCAATTATTTTCTTTCATGTTGTTAAAACAATTTTCTTTGGAAAGGTTATATTAGAATAACAAGTAGAATAGATAATCTATCTTATATCTTGTTTGAAACTATGGAATTTTGACACTATATTACATATTTAGCATCAATTAGATAGGATTTATTTATTTCATTAATTAGATCGGTGTAGATTAAATTGAGATCTTATATTCATTTTAGTAGTTCCTTATTTTTAAATCAAACATCATTAATGATATCAAGAACAATAATTTTTCAATCAACATAATTTAACTAAAATCAAAGCATGCACAAAATACCATTACAAACCACAAAAAAACATTACTTTGATCATATTACATTTAGAATCATTCTTGTTGCATTCAATTAGATAACTAGATCACAATTTTATTTGAGAAAATATAAAACATATATTAGTTACTGATTTCTTGCATTTAAATTAGTCATTCAATCATTAGTTTAAATCTCATTCAAAACATAAATTCAATTCACAAGTCCTTGCTAACAAGACAAGACAAAAAATTAGAAACAAAACAAATCAATCAAATGAATCAAAGCCCTTGCTAACAAGATGAGACACACAAAAAAAAAAGCAATCAAGCCCTTGCTAACAAGACAAGGAATCTAATCTATGGTAAAATTCTTATTTTCCCCATGGCTAAGGGGTTTTTTGTGGCTAAGTTTGACAATGCTCGAGACAAAAACATTATTCTTTGTGACAATTTTTTTAGCTGGGAGAATAAATGTTTGTTGATGATTAAGCCTTGGCACGCTGATTTCAACCCTGCTTCTGAAACTTTTAGCAAAATCCCGATTTGGGTTCGGTTGCCTTACCTTCCCATCCACTTATGGATTGACCCCCTTTTGGAAGAAGTGGGTGATGTCCTAGGTGATTTTTTGTTGGTAGATGCTGCAACTTCTGACTTACTTCATTCCACCTTTGCCCAAATTTTGGTTGAAATGGATATTTCAAAAGGGTTGCCTGTTGAAATTTTAATTAAAACTTCTAAGGGTTCTTGGATCCAATCCTTGGACTATGAAGGGATTCCCTTCCACTATAGAAGGTGTTTTAAAATAGGTCACACTGCTGCACAATGTAGTTTCGAAAAAAATGCTTCGACTTCTTGGTGGAAAGGTGCCTCTCAACAGCATTATACGGTTGAGAAGAAAGTTGATCAAAATAGGAGCTTTTTCTGAGGTGGTTGCTTTGGAATCACAAGCTCGTGAGGTATCCCCTTCGGATGTCTCAATTGGTGGGGTGGCTGAAGCTGAACATCATGTTGAAACCCCTAAAGATCGTGAGGTTGGGTCTATGAGTGCATATCAGAATAGGTGTTTTTCAGAGGTGGATGCTTCTGAATCACTGGGTCTTGGGACGCCCCCTCCGGGCGTCTCAAATGGCGGGGTCACTAAGGCAACCCCTATTGAGTCAACGGCTGCCATTTCAGGTGAAAGTGCTTTGGCTTCCCTATCTAGTGGCTCTTCAGAAAAGTCTTTATCTATGCAAAGGAATCAAGATGTAACCCCTAATAATTTGGTTGTTGGCTTTCATCTTCTTGAAAGCAGTGAGCTGGTGTGGCATGGTAAGGCAACGCAAGTGGAAGAAGGTTGGATCATAGTTAAGGGCAAAAAAGATAAATCCTCTAGGCCTTCTTTTGACATGACTCTTCACTCCCACAAGAAAAGTGTAAAATGTAAATCTTAATTGATCTTGTTTTGGAGCTGGTCTTTTTCGTTGGCTACATGTTGTCTTTTCTGCAGCCTTGCTCTTTTTTGTTAAAGGGTTTCGGATCCCTTCAAAATCTGTTTTTTCCTTTATCAAAAACAAGACAAGGAAAACCAAGAAAAATAAGAACAATCAATCTAATCAATCACAAACCAAGTCAAGCATGAAATAAAACTAGCACACTAGGACAAGACATACCTATCTCTTCTCTCTCCCATCATTAGGCTCATGTGTCTTAGGGTTAGAGAGGATTGGGTAGAATCCATTGTAAATGAGCTCAAACAATAGTATTAAACCTAGAAGATATTAATAAGGAGCAAGTTTAGGAATAAACCCACATGTTATTAAAAAAATATAGGAAGAGAATAATAGGCAACAAACAAGAGAGTAATCCCATGTCCAAGAGATAATTAAAACCTATAAAATCACCAATTAAATGCCTTCGTCATCAAGTCTCAACACCTAAGCTCAATGTAATTCATGACACCCAACCATATGAGGATTAATATTACAACACCTCTTTAGAGGTTTTTTAGAGCAAACCCTCACATTCCAACAACCACGCCAAGAATCAACACCAAATTTCTCTTTAATATCAAAATGGATGGTGGTAGAAGATTATGCATTCTAGAACAAAATGTTTCTTTTCTTATTTGTATTAATACTAATCTTGGTGCTTTAAGAGATAATTAGGTTATTATTCAAACCTTGCTTTAGTGATCTTATCATCTTTCTCGTTAAATTCATATTAGGATTTTCCATGGAAGGCACTACACAAGAATCTTTGATAATCCTCTTGATGTGAGATTCATTTATGATAAAATTTAAAATTAGCTTGAAGTATGCACTTCAAGGTATGAAACAAAAACACAAGAATAATACAACTATTTTAGTCTAATTAAAAAACAAAAAAATAAAAACTTAAGAATATAGATCAATAAAATCACTATTATTAAATTTTTGATAATAACAAATTTAAAATATACTTAAAAAAATTTAAAATATATAAATGTAATCATATTATTGATCTATAGACTTCTAATCCCATAAAGTGAATATCCAAATACTTTATATCTTGTAATTTCGACTTAAATAACACACTCTAAACTTTGATTTGCCTAAATGACTAATCTGAAATCTTGTACAATCCCCAATCATGATTTACAACTGTAAAACCTCCATCCACAACAAGATTATGACCACTCACATATTTAGATTCATCACTGGCCAAATACAGAGCAGCCTCTGCAATATCCTCTGCTCTAAGAACCACTCCCTTCATGTTGCCTATGCTGCTACCCCATGCCTCCACTGCACCCTTATCTTTTGTTCCCACAAACTCCATTACAATCCCAGTTGCAATGAGAGAAGGAGAAATACAATTGACTCTGATACCATATTTCCCAAGCTCAGCTGCACCATTCTTAGTCAGCCCTATTATTGCATGTTTGGAGGCAGTGTATGCATAAGGAGCAATGCCTCCCATGATCCCTGCAATACTGGCTGTGGAAATTATACAGCCTTTTCTGTTGGGTATCATGACACGGGCTGCATGTTTAATGCCATGCATGACTCCTTTTACGTTCACGTTCATGGTGGGTTCAAATTGCTCCATCTCATAATCTGCAACACTAGCTTTATGGCCATCTCCCTTGCCTGCATTGTTAAACATAATGTCCAATTGTCCGTACTTTTGCATGGCCAAATCCACTGCTGCTCTCACGTCTTGTTCTTTGCTCACATCACAGTGAATATAGGTTGCCCACTGAGACAGAGATTCAGCAAGCTTATGACCAGCATCGTCCGTAATGTCTGCAATTATGACTTTGGCTCCATTCTTGGTGAAGAGGCGAACCGCGGCTTCTCCAATGCCTCCTGCTCCACCTGTGATTATGGCAACCTTTCCCTCCAATCTGCAGTTTGAAACCAGACTTCATTGTTATCTGCAAATAAGATAAATTGAAGTAATAGTAATAGGAAAATTAAACAATTACCTTCCCTTTACAACAGACGTAGACATCGTTCTTCCTCTGATAAGCTTTAGAATTTGAGATGGGAAGAAGTATACTGCAAAGTGGATACTTATAGTATGATGAAACAAGAAAGACTTCCATTAAAATGCAAACCAAGTTTGGTGGAATTATTTAAGAAAGAAGTCTTAAATGCATCTATCTTTAAATATAAGATTCTCACAATTCATATTGTAAATTAATGTTTTTTTTTTATTAAATTATGTGTAAGTTTTTTATCAGTGTTTTGGTTCATATTCTATGATCCATCGTTTATATGCTGTTTATATTTGGAAATATTACATTTATTATTAAATATTAATATTTTGACGTGAATTTATAATGAAAAATAAGAATTTTTGTTAACAGATTCATGTTATTACACTCCATCCTTATTATCATTGTAAAATACTTCTTGACATTAATAAGCTCAAATTCAAATTGAAAAGTGAAAAAAATCAGACAAAAAAGTTAAACAGACTTGAAGTGGGTGAATGGGAAACGGTGGATTTATAAAAGAAATCACATCACATCACCATAACTCATTCAGTTATAAATAATTCCACTATTTATCCGTATAAACTACAAGGCAAAAGATTAGCAGTCTACCCTAGCTAGTAGCAAACATTTCAGCAAACTCTTCAATACAAACTTGGATGGAAAAAACAATTACACATTCAAATCACTTCGAAAAACTTCACTAAGATGGACTGTAAAAACCTAATGCTCCTAATCAAGATAATTGATTGAATTTTATCATTTTATCCTAGAGACCAATAAAATATGGTCATACAGAAATCAATTGAGCCGCTGTGGTAGATTAAAAAAGCTAAACAAGTGCACATGGCCTACGGATTTTTGCAGTGAGTACTTTAATTATGAAAAGATTTGCAAGATTGCTTTATAGTTGACGAAAGACTTGTGCAGTGAAATGCATTGAATTTGAGTCGTGACAAGGATTGCTGAATTGACATGCATTATTAATTTTCTATTTGATGTATTTCTCATAAAACTTCCAAAAATTCTCACATACCAGCCAAAAAAAACCTTCCATTTCTGACCCAAAATGTAGAATAGAATGAATAAAAGACTTTTAATCTCTACCAGATCAAAATATAGTTAATGGCAGACTTTCTTGCTTTTTTTTGGACTCAACTAAATATTAAGTGAAGAAAGAACTAGAAAAGACATTATGTCATTGTTGTAATGGTTATATTCATTACTCACTATCACATGGGTTCAATTCATTTCGTCAGTGTACCCGTCTAATGAGACCCCTCTATTGGATTATGATAGAAGAGATAATTCATTATTTTTATGGAAAAATTTAGTGGAAGATATTAAATATATCTTTGTAATCTTTAAAGACAAATTATTTTTGTAATAAAAGGAGTTGTGTGAAGGTTGTAATTATTCTTCTCAGCAATAAGAATACTGTTTTTGATAGAGGAAAAAACAGGTTTTGAAGGGCCCCGAAACCCTTTACAACCATGAACAAGGCTGCTGAAAGGACAACCAACAGCCAGCCAAAAACTAGCTCCCAAACAAGACCCTTCAAGATTTACATTTAGAACTCTTCTTGTGGGAATGTAGAGTCATGTCAAAAGAAGGCCTAGCGAATTTTGTATTCTTGCCCATCACAGTGATCCAACCTTCTTCAACTTGCGCTGCCTTATCATGCAAAGCCAGCACACTATTTTCCTAAAGATGAGTGTCTATAGCCTTAGTCTTAGAGAATTCATCATTGTTCCTTTGTGCAAACAAAGACATATCTGAAAAGCTGCCAAAAATGGAAGTTGTAATGCTTTCACCAAAAATGGCAGCCTGAGACCCAGTTATTTTCTCGTTAGGGGTAGCCTTTGCTGCCCTGCCATTTGGGGCATCCGGCGAGGATGCCCCAAGACCTTGTGATTCAAAAACAACCACCTCAAAAAAATTCCTATGTTGTTCAGATTTCTTCTCAACCGTGTAGTGTTGTTGAGAAGCACTATTCCACCAAGTAGCTTTCTTTGCTTTTTTTTTCAAATCTACATTGTGCAGTAGCATGTCCTGTTTTAAAACATCTTCTACAATGGAAGGGAATCCCTTCATAATCCAAAGATTGGACCTAAGAACCCTTAGAATATTTTTAAAAAACCTCTGTAGATAGTCTTTTTGAAACATCAATTTCAACAAGTATACATGCATAGGTGGAATAATAAATGTCAGAAGACTCATCATCCACCAACAAAAAATCACCAAGGGCTTCCCCAACCTCCTCCAGAAGGGAGTCATTCCACAGATGGAGGGGAAGATTAGGCAATCGAACCCATATCGAGATCTTATTAAAAGTTTCAGAAGCAAGGTTAAAATTTGAGTGCCATGGCTTAATCATCAGCAGATATTTGTCCTCCCAGCTAAAAAAATTATCACATAAAATTGTATTTCTATCCTAGACATTGTCAAACTTAGCTACAAAAAATCCCTTAGCCATGGGGAAAATATGAACTTTACCAAAAATAAGAGGCTCCCATTCATTGGTGATCCAAGAGTGTAGCTGGGGGAAGCTAGGCCAAAAACCCCTAAACCGACAGATCACCCCACGTTCTATAAGCTTAGCAGCGTTATCACCTATTTCTTCAGTTGCCTCTTCCTTCAACTTCACAGTGATGGAAATTTTCACCGAGATAAACCCACTAAACGTCATCCTTCCATTCCTAAAATTCGTTTTTGACCCCTTAGCTTTTGCTGCAGAGCCAATACCCTTAGTACTTTGCTTTGTGGATATTTATTTGGCATATTGTCAAGGTTTAACCACATAAATTCATGTCTTGTTAAATGCTATTATGTTTAATATTTTATGATATTTATTTGCAACTAATTTATGTTGTATTATTATTTTGTTTTGTGGGATCATGTTTCCGCAACAAGTTATTTCAAAGCAATTATTTTGTAGTGTCTTTGCTAGAATTTGGTGTTTATTTTGCAACATCAAATGGTGGGGGTTTCAAATGCAAGGCTGAAGGTGGAGAAATATAACGAGAAGGATAAATTTGAGCTATGGAAGCTCAAGATGCATGATTTGTTAGTGCAACAAGGACTATACAAAGCGTTGATATGAAAGTTAAAGAAATTTACGAATATGCTTGATGAGGATTGGGAGGATCTAGATACAAGAGATCTTAGCACAATTCGATTGTGTTTAGCAAATGATGTTCTTGTCAATATTGTTGGAGAGGAAACAATAGGAGGCTTATGGAGTAAAGAGTTTTAACATGATAAAATCTTTGAAAAATTGAATCTATTTGAAGAGGTAGTTGTACAATTTACGAATGAAGTTACAAAAATCATTTTCATTTATATGTTTTCAATATTCTTATGTGCCAATTAACTAGTATGGATGTAAAAATCGAAGATGAAGACACGATAACCATGCTATTGTGTTCATTGCATGAATCCTAGAATCATTTAGTCACTTTCATTAGATTTAGCACAATTGACACCCTTGAATTTGATTCTGTTGTGGGATACCAAAAGCAATAGTGGGTAGGGATCAATCCGCAAAAAAGGGGAAGTTTGAGAGGTACATCTAGATTTAAGTCAAAAGGAAAAAAAAAGGTAAGGGAAAATGTTGACACTACAACAAATCAGGGCATCTTAAGAAAGAAAGTTAGAAGAGGAAAGAAGACCATAGTGACTCCAAAAAAGGAAGCAAATTTGGTTGAACAAGTTCAGGTATGGTCGATGAAGTACTATCTATTTGTAATATCTTATAATATCATGATGAATGGTTAGTAGATTTTGGTGCTTCTAATCACATGTGTCCACATAGAAGTTGGTTTTCTTCTTACCAAGTTATTGTTGGTAGTGTTTTTCTTATTGGAAACAATGCTTTTATTTTTATAAGATAAGATATTTGTTTTATTGTTTTAATTACATTGTCTAGAGATTGTTGGATTATAACAACAATAAAGAAAAATATTATCTTCTTATATTATTTTATAAAAATATTTGAATATTATTGGGATTGGGAGAATTAAGATTAAAATGTGTGATGGTATTGTAAAGACATTGACAAAGATAAGACATGTACCAAAAATTAAAAAATATTTTAATTTCTTTGGAAGTTTTGGATTTTGGAGGCTATAAATTTACATGTCAACGTGGAGCACTGAAAGTGGCCAAGTGAATTTTATATGTTTAGTGTGTTTAAATAATTTAGAGTTTTGATTGAAAAATAGTATTACAAGGTCAATCAAGAGTTTCAGAATAGATAATGAGAGTGAGTTCACATATTTGAAATTTGAAAATTATTGTAAAGAAGCTGGGAGGGAAAGGCATAAAATCATAATTTGCACTCCTCACAAAAATGATGCTATTGAACACATGAACATGACTCTTTTAAGAAAAGCAAGAACATATTCAATAATACCAAATTACAGCGAAATACAAAAAAAAATTACAGCGAAATACTCTTACCAACTTTCTATCTGATAAATTGATCACTATCAGTTACAATAGACTGCAAAATTCTCACATACCAACCAAAGAAACCTTCCAAAAATTCCATTTCAGTCCCAAAATGTAGAATAGAATGAATACAAGACTTTTAATCTATACGAGATCAAAAGTTTGAGAACTAAATATTAATCTGATAGATCCCACTCATTTTGAACTTAATCTGACGACCCATATATAGTGAGGGAAAAGATCTACGCAAAGCAATAGATACAAGTGGTCGATGAAGAATTAGCCACCTTTGGAGCAATTTTGACCACCCCCTTATGAAAGGGCAACACGTTCTATGCCTAGGGCTACAATTCTCCTTATGAAAGTAGGGCAACATAGACTGCTGCGGAAGCATAGTAGCCTAGAATGTTGCAGACAATATGTGAGATGAAACATAACTATAATAAGTAGGGAGATTTCATTAGCATTACATATAAAAAGTAGAGTTTGCACATGGGATGTTGTGAGGGTCATTTATTTATTAATGGAGATTATTTAGTGTCATGAGGTTTGGAAACTATTTGTTGAATGGAAAGCTTTTGAAAATTTGTATTTCACATTGTTAGTTATGTCATAGGTTATATTAAATTTTTTTAAGCTACAAAGTTCATATTTTTTATTAATTTTAGCATTCGTTAAAGGTAAAGATAAAATTTATAATTTAATAATTGGAGTATTTTAAAATCAACTGTAGTCTAAAAATATAAGCAATCATAAAGCTCTTTTAATAAAGTATATCAAATTTAGAGCCTCTTCTAAGTGTAATAGTTATTCAAACTTTTAACAATTAAAGGATCATTGTCTCTCCATTATTAGATGACATTTAAACATTTCGCAATTTTGATTGTATTTTCTATTGATTTGACAAAAATTACTTCTTGATATTATCAATTTTTATTGTATTTTATGGCAATTGCAATAGCTTGAATAAAAATGAGAGCTTTGGAACAAGATATAGGCATCCATCAAAGCATAATGGAAGCATAGGTTTTGTCACATGTTGTAATTACAATTTCCTTGATAGACATATATGCAACATAATACTATGGATTTTATGTTTTTTATTTAATTATAGAGCCTATAATTTTATATAGTAAAAATAAAATAAATAGAAATGCAAACACAAATAAATACTCTTAACTAGACCAATATTAATAGCTTGTAAGTTAAGGTAAAATGCACATCCATCAAAACATAAAGGATATAGGAATTCTTTTAGATATTGTAGTAAGCGTAACGTTGTAGAATTCAAGCTACTACATCTGCTAACATGCATTGCAATTTAAATGGGTGTCTTAATATTTTAACTATTATGCACTATGGTTACCTTAACCATAGTTCATAGTGGCTAAACTATTAAGTCGACCAATTGAACCACAATGCTTTGTGCCACAATTAGACTTAGGCCTAAATGAAAATAATACCACCATTTATTAGGTCCAATAAGTAAGTTTGTCTTGTATACAATTTTTTTTATTAGAGGGATTGAATGTGGTGTTTGTAGGGGAGAGGGTCCAATAGTGGAGTGGGATCCTATAGTGGGTATAGGAGTTGACCGAAATGGGCCCCTCAGTGGAGCATTTTGTTAACCAATAAGTATTCAAATTATTCCCAAAAATTAATTAAATTGAAATCAAACAATGTTAAAAAAAATATTTATTTTATAATTTGTGTTTATTTGTCCCAAAAAGGTGTTGTTCATCAAAGTCTTACATGCTAGAGAATACCATATTCACTTCTAACACAACCCATACATATTTCATGTTGCGAAGATATGCAACATTCCATATATTTTTTTACACATACATTTAAACAAAACATTTTAATACTCCCACCTACATATGGTAGGTGTACCCATTATAAAATTATCAATTCAAACCATTCAAGAATTCAACCAAATCAATCAACTCTCAAATTAATGGACAAAAAAAATCTCCAAGCCCTGCAAGCAACACAATATAAGATGGAAGGCTCATGAATTAAGACAAGAGGACACAAATTTAAAATTTCATACCAAACAAGCATTCAAGACTTCATTAATATTACCCATTCAAATAGGTATAACATTCATTGAATCCATTTGTTAAATTTGATAATATCCAGGACAGAAATACTATCTTATGTGGTCATTTTTTTAGTTGGGGGGATCAATATCAGTTGTTGATCAAACCATGGCATTCAAATTTTAATCTTGTTTCTGAAACCTTTAATAAATTCCCGATCTGGGTGCACCTTCCTAATCTCCCCCTCCATCTCTGGAAAGATTCTCTTTTGGAATCGGTGGGAGAGGCTCTTGGGGATTTTTTGTTCATTGACGAAGAATCTTCAGATATCTTTCATTCCACATTTGCTCGAATACTTGTAGAAATTGATGTTACAAATGGACTTGGACTGCTGAGGTCTCATTAGAATGCTCCAAGGGGACTTGGGTCCAATCACTAGATTATGAAGGTTTACCTTTCCGTTGTAGAAGATGCTTTAAAACTGGACATGCTGCTGCTCAATGTGGATTTGAGAAAAAAATACATAAGGCAACTTGGTGGAATGGTGCTTCTCAACGTCATTATACAATTGAGAAGAATGTTGATCTTAATAAGAGTTTTTCTGAGGTGGCTACTTCGGAACCACAGGTCTTTGGACCCCCCCTCCGGTCGTCTCTATTGGTGAGGTTGTTAAGGCAACCCCTATTGAGCCTTTGGCTGCCTCTCCGGGTGAAAGCGCCTTGGCTGTTCATCCCGATAGCTTTTCTACGAAGTCGCTATCTTTACAAAGCAGTCATGAGGACAACCCCAAGTGTTTGGCTGATGGCTTTAATCACCATGAAAATATTAAGAAGGTCTGGCAAAGTTTGGCTGTGCAGGTGGAAGAAGGATGGATTACAGTCAAGGGTAAAAAAGATAAATCTTCACGGCCTTCTTTCGACATGACTCTTCGCTCCCACAAGAAAAGTGCTAATTGTAAATCTTGATGAGTTTTGTTTGGGCGTTGGCTTTTTGTTGGCTGCAGGTTGTCCTTTCTGCAGCCTGGCTTTTCTTGTTGTAAAGGGTTAAGGATCCCTTCAAAATCCGCTTATCCCCTAATATCAAAAACATTCATTGAATCCATGCATTTATCTCATTGCAATCCATCACCAATTGCATATCCTATTATGTTCTATGTTTTCTCTCTTGTTTTATATTTTATTTGGCGTAGTGGTGTAAGAAGAGGAGGCAGCAACTGAAGATTAATAAAATCAAATTGTATATTATTTCAGGTATTATGTGGGTTTACCATATACTTTATATGCCTAGTTCTTTTGTAGGATGTTATTGCTTTAGCTAGTGTGTTGTAAGTGCATATATGGGGCTTACAATTGTATTTTTAATGCATATTTGTTCTATATTGTTCATGCCCATTTGTTTTATATGATGTTAATGTTGTACCCATAGTACTATAAGTAATATTTATGGGGTTTTTATTTTTATCATTGATGCTTATTTGTTATATGTTATTAATGTGTATCTATTATTTATAAGGTAAAGGTTATATCCATTGTATTGTAAGTGCATATATGGGGTATTTAGCTATAATGTTAATGCATATCTCTTCTAAAATGTTAATTCCCATCTCTTTTATATGATGTAAATTTTGCTTTATAAATGCCTATATGTTCTAGATACGGTGTAAATATTGTAGCCACTATACTACAAGTGTGTATGTGGGGTTTTTAGTTATATTGTTAATGCCTATCTATTCTATAGGATGTAAATGTTGTAGTCATTGTACTGCAAGTGCATATATAGGGTTTTTAGTTATATTTTTAATGCTTATTTGTTGTATAGGATATAAATGTTTCAACCATTCTATTATAAGTGTATATATGGGGTTTCTAGTTATAGTTTTAATGTGAACTATCTATTTAAATTATTAATGGTCACCTCCTCTATGTGATGTAAATATTATTTTGTAAATGCTTATTTTTCTATAGGATGTAAATGTTGTAGGCATTGTACTATAAGTGCATATATGAGGGTTTTAGTTATATTGTTAATGTCTATTTGTTCTAAACTGTTAATTGCCACCTCTTCTATATGATGTAAATGATGTTCTATAAATGCCTATATGTTATATAGGATGTAAATGGTGTAGCCACTGTATTGTAAGTGCATATATGGGGTTTTCAGTTTTATTGTTATTGCCAATCTAAAAAACTCAAAGTAAAAAGCTATAAAAAAAACAAATTGTAAACATCTTATACAATACAAATTAACAAACTATACATGTAAATTAAAAATAAAACTTTTTTTCCACCATCAATTATTAATATTCTACTCGAGAATCACTTTGAACTACCAAACTCAACTTACAAACTCGGTTTGCATGCAAAAAAATTTAGTGCTTATGAAATTGGTATAACATAAGTTTAAATATTCTTTACCAAATATAATAAAATTTTAATTTCATTGCTCATTATATTCGAGCCACAATAACAGTTGTTGTAATTTCATTGTAATTTCAAGTTGAATGATTGAGGATTTTTGTTTCCTTAACTTTATACAAAAAACATTCAAATGACACCAAATATCAAAATTATTTTTGAATATTATTTTTTCTTCTCTAAAAACGACAAACAAAGCTCAAATGAGGACCTAGCATGGTACAAGAATTTTGAAGACAACCATGCCTCCATAGAAAAGAGGAGTTAGATTCACTCCATCTCAAGAACCTCAAGTTCATAATGAGAGCACTCTAGAACCTATTAAAGCATTTTTTCAAGTTGGTACACCTACAAGAACATAGAATAAAACATTGCAAGAACAAGAGTGGATGAAAGAGGACATAGATGGAGCTCTTCAAGATTTTAAGGATAATGATATGGGTCAAAGAACAAAGTTGTGTCACACTTTTATAAAGGAAGCAACCAACACTGATCCAACTTTTAAACTTGAACCACTAAAAAGTGATATATATGTTTTGAATTTTTAAATGATATAAACTAATAAAATATTTATTTTTTAGTATATTTTATGTTTGCATTTTTTTGAAAAATTAAAAAATCATTTGAATACATTTTTTTATAAATTAACACTATAATTTAGTTGTTGGTAAAATATATACATTTTTGAAAACTAAACTTATGGATCTACAAAAGGGTATTTTTTATATTTTTGAAAAAATGTTTTTAACATGAGTAGAAGTTGTTGAAACATCAATTTTTTCAAAATAAATTGGACTCAAAGTAGTGCTAAATATGCATTTAGCCAATAATTTTAGTTGGAAAAGTTGTGGACATATATAACTTAGCTAGAATGAATCTTACAAGATCATATCTCTGACCAAAATTATTTTTTAGTTAAAATTAATTAAATTCGTGCCTATGTTGATAAGTTGGCCGAAAGTGTGACATAGCTTTGTGTTGATACCCATATGTCCATAAGAGTTGTAGTAAAGAAATGGATAATCCCAACAACCACTCTCACCAAATTTTTAGGTGGCATAGTATCCACATTAAAGAAAGGTCCTCCAATTATGTTGATGACAAATGAAGAGGATCTAATTATGGAATGGTGCAAAGAGATTATTGTAATTGGCCATGGCCTTGATATTATCAATCTCAAGGTAGAGGTAGCCAAGATATGCCAAAATAGACCCAACCAATTTAAGGATAGGTTGTCTAGTAAGTCATGGTAGACAGGGTTTAAAAGGTGCCATTTAAATCATAATTCAAATATGAATTAGTAGTGTGGTTGGAAAGATTTCTAAATATTGAAATCAAGAGGACAGAATTGGAAAATTTGGGTAGAAAGTCACTAAAAAAAGTATTGACAGTGGCCAACATTACAAGAGG
This sequence comes from Sequoia sempervirens, assembly GCA_007258455.2. Classification (NCBI taxonomy): domain Eukaryota; kingdom Viridiplantae; phylum Streptophyta; class Pinopsida; order Cupressales; family Cupressaceae; genus Sequoia; species Sequoia sempervirens. The sequence continues at coordinate 30,796 of VDFB02289395.1, read as the reverse complement.
ATTCAAAAGGATATGTATATGTCCCCTCAATCTAGAAGCACTCGCAAAGGACATGCATCCTAGAGATACATTTCAGTTCAATGTACAGACATATGATTTTGTAGTACAAAACATCATTAGTCTATCTGGGGTTGATGTTTCACCAAATGAAGTGGCTAACACATTGTTGTCCAATCTTATAAATGTTGAATTGCATTATACATCAAACTCATAACTACATGAAGCTATAATTGATTCACCTCTAAGTACTCATAATGATTCAAATGTATAAGTGGTGAGTGATCAAGTGTGTAATGAGATGGCGGATAGTCAACATTATGAAATGGAAGATGGAACCATGCCAATCGTCATGGTTGGTAGAGGGAGCTATAAATTTGGGTATTGATTTACATTTCCATGAAGAATAAGGAATTTTTTTCATTCACTTCTCCACCACCCATGTTGATTGTACCTAAAATAATGCAATACTATGGTGAGAGTGGGGGTTCAAATGGTGGAGGCAATACACAATTTAGCCAAGATATAGAGGCAAATTACAATGAAAGTGAACACAGCATTGATGCACCTATCAATCATGGGTTGGATTCCCAAACTAATTCAACCATTAGCAAATTCCTTAATCTTCTTGTGCATATTTTCACCAAAAGAAGCAAGAATGCATATGATAATGGAATTCAATTGAGCTAACAATCTCAAATATTAACAACAATTGACTACATTAGTCTTTTAATGCAAAAAGAGGAAAGAAAGAAAGAACTAGGGTAAAAGAACAAAGTTGGGTCACATTTTTATAAAGGAATCGGCTAATACTTATCCAAATTTTTAACTTGAATCACTAAAAAGTGGCATGTATGTTTTGAATTTTGAAATGATATAAACTAATAAAATATTTATTTTTTAGTGTATTTTACATTTGTATTTTAAAAATAAAAATAAAAAATAATTTGAATATGGTTTTTTGTAAAATCAACATTAAAATTTAGTAGTTGATAAAATACTGAAAAATGAAGTTAAATGGGACATTGCTCTTTATATAGTATTTTTTTTGTTCAATTTGTTTTGTGTATTTATAAGTTAAAACTTTAGTGCATGGACTTATTATTTCCCAATTTTAATAAATAAATATTAAAATGAGTGTGTATTAAAAACACAATTGTTCTAATGGGATGTCACCTTTTGTCTTAACTATTTATCCAAAATATAAAAAAATAATACCATCTTGACATAGAATCTTTTATCTAGTGCCATATTCTTTTCAATTTTTTTAATAAATTCTAGTATTTTTTCTTGATAAGATAATCAACCTTATATTTTGGTGTTGATAACTTACTTTTAGTAATATATATATATATATTAAAACTACACTTATAGATCTACAAAAGAGTATTTTTCTATATTTTTTAAAATGTTATTTACATGAGTGAGAGTTGTCAAAACATCTATTTTTTGAATAATTTTAATTTTTTTGGTAAATTGGCCTCAAAGCGGTGCTAAATATGGGTAATAATACAAAGTTGTGTCACGCTTTCAGCCAACTTACCAGCACAAGTGAATTTAAGTATTTCTAACTAAAAATAAATTGTGGTCAAATATATGATCTTGTAAGATTTTTTCTTGCTAGCTTAGATATAACAACTTTTCCAACTAAAATTGTTGGCTAGCTGCATATATAACACCACTTTGAGGCCAATTTACCAAAAAAATAGAATATTTGAAAAAATTGGTGTTTCAACAACTTCTACTCATGTAAATAGCATCTTTTTTAAAATATAAAAATACCCTTTTGTAGATCCATAAGTGTAGTTTTCAATTATATATATATATATATATATATATATATATATATATATATATATATATATATATATATTTATTTATTTATATAATTTAATTATTATTTTTATTTTTATTTTTATTTTTATTTTTATTTTTATTTTTACTAAAAGTAGGTTATTAGCATAAAATATTAGGTTGATTACCATGTCAAAGAAAAATAGCAAAACTTCTTTAAAAATTTTGAAAAAAAATATGATGCACTAGATAAAAAGAATCTATATCAAGATGGTATAATTTTTTTTTCCATTTTAGATAAATAGATAATATGAAAGTTGATGTCAAATGGAAACAACTATGTTTTAATACACACACATTTTAGTATTTATTTAAAAATATATATTTATCAAAATTGGAAAAAAAATATTCGTGTACTAAAGCTTCAAGTTATAAATACACACAAAAAAATTGAAAGAAAAAAAATAAATTTAAACTATATAAAGATTGACATCTCATGTAACTTCAATTTTTAGCATTTTTTCAACAACTGAATTATAGTGTCAATTTATTAAAAACTATATTCAAATAATTTTTAATTTAAAAAAAAAAATACAAGTGTAAAATATACTAAAAAAATAAATATTTTATTAGTTTACATCATTTCGAAATTCAAAACATGTCACTTTTTAGTGATTCAAATTTAAAAGTTGTATCAGTGTTGACCGTTTCCTTTAAAAAGTGTGATACAACTTTGTACTTTTACCCATATGCATTTACTAAACACTTATTTAGAAAATTTGTGGTCATATGTATCTAACTTAGCTACAATAAATTTAGCTAAATCATATGTTTGATCAAAATTGATTTTAGTTAGAAATACTTAAATTCACTTGTGTTGATAAGTTGGTTGAAAGTATGATACAACTTTGTATTTTTACCCACTAAAGAAGCTTAAATTTTGAAAGGGACAATAGATTGAGGATAGAAAGGAAACACATGTTTTGGCAAGGGAATTGAAGGAGCAAGGTAAAATGGAAAGGGAACACAATGTCAATCAATGGAGCAACAAAAAACATAATAAAGGTAGTAAAAAGAGCAAGAAAGGATTCAAAGGGAGCAAGATAGAAACAAGAAATATATTGAGGTGGAAAGGAGGTCTTTACATAGAAAAAGGTGATTAAGAAATCAACTCAACCCCTTACCAAAAAATCATGCATTATTTTGAGAAATGATGAACATTAATGTCCATCAATATTTTGCTACTATGAAAATTATTTACCTCTTACCCCATCCCATGTAAGTTGCATTCAATTTTCAAGTCCAACACTATGTCATGCAACCTCTACTCCAATTTCACTAACAAGGGATGAGATTGTGGCTTTGATAACAAGCTCAGACAACTAGGCAACAACAACCTCTATCACAACATCTGCAAAGCCTTTTCTCGATTGGTTTGGGTGAGGTTGGGTGAAACTAATCACAAAAACAACATTAAAATTATAGCCTACAAAGGCATATTTTTTATTTATTGTATGTCAAGGATTATATACTAACCTCACTCAAACTAATCATAGAAACAACATTGAAATTATAGCCTACTAAGGTATCTAATTTGTTTATATTGTATGTTGAGGACTACATATTTTTGTTATAAATATAATTTTACAATTATTTTAATTACTAATTAAATGGGGTTTCACATTTACGTTTTCTATATATGGAAATGAAATATTTTTGTTTAGAAATACGTTCAATTGCTAAAAAGTAATTAAATTCATTTTGCTTATGTGGATGCAATCTACCATGTATATTCCAATGATAGGTCGAGCGGGTAAATTAGTTGCCCATTTGGATGGGTGATCGATTGTGGGTTGGGACTGAAAGGAAGTCGGGTGAGTGGAAACAACTTCCTACACTAATCTAATCAGAGAAGAGTTACTAAAATTTCTTTTAACACCTTTTACTGTTACAATAAGAGAAGCACATACATAGAATAATGGAAATAGGACAGCAAGAAAGCATAAAATAGTGACAAAAAATATACGTGGGGAAAACCCTTTCGGGTTAAAAACCCCACCCTCCAAAAGCACAATACTTTCTCTATTACTTCAAATAATGGTTGCAAGATATCACCAAGTACAAGCTTCTTTAACAAGTGTTTCAACACGAGCACCTGTTCTGGAGTGATACTGGTAGCATGTCGTTACCTGCAAACAAACTATGCATTCTACAACTCAAGGCACTCAATAAATAGAGTGATACAAGCTTCAAGAAGCATCTAGAAGGTGAGGGGCGTCCAAATCCAAAAGGCACAATATTCAACGCCTTAGACATGTATTTGGACACTTGTACAACATTCCCTTACACCCCATACACTTGTCAAACATGCAAGTAGTCTTCTTCCAAGCTTGGGCACCTAGAATATACTAAAAGTAGCTTATGACATATGCCTTACACATCTTGTAGCTATCATAGAATCTGTCATAGTAGATAGCACTTACAGCTATAAGAGAATCTTTCATAACTGACTAAAAATAGTCGATTCTCTTACATCCTATCATAACCCAACTTGGGCACCAACTTTCACCCATGCATTCAAAGATGCCTTATGACGCATCATAGAATATGTCATATGTCATAGATTCCAAAGTGGGACGCGTATGTCCACTTGGGATGATTATGTGTCATATGTAGTCACTTCCAACATGGATGCTACCCAATCGATGGGTCCCGAGTTGTGACATGACACCATAGGCATTTAAATAATACAAATAAATACATAAATTACAACAACAAAAAATTAATGTTAGAACTCTAAGGTTGAGATACCTTAATCCCAACATTCTCCCACTTGTCGAAGACCTTCCAAGAGTCATACATAATCATCTGCTCAGGGCCACAAGGCCCATGGAATCGGAACACCATCTGAACTTTTCTATGCTTACGAGTTTTGTCAGTGCATCTACAACATTCACCAAAGTGTCAACCTTTTCCAGGTTCACCTTTCCATCTTCTACCATATCACAAACAAAATGATATTGAACATCAATGTGCTTTGTTCTGGCATGGAATGTAGGATTCTTTTCTAGACATATTGCACTTTGACTATCACAACAAACAATAATCTTCCATGCATCTAAACCAATATCAGAACACAATCTCTTAAGCCAAATGGCTTCCTTACAAGCATCAGTGGCTGCCATATACTCTGCCTCTGTCATGGATAATGCAACTACAACTTGGGTTGCCTACTCATCCAACTGATAGCACCACCAAACATCATAAATACATAACCACTAGTGGATTTTTTGTTGTCAATGTCACCTGCCCAATCCAAATCCACATATCCTCGAATGCTCATAGAATGTTGAGGTCCAGTAGGATAACCATAAAAACACAAGGCATACTCAGAAGTACCCCATAAATATTTGAACACTCTCTTTACCGCATCCCAATGCACCCATCTAGGATTAGCCATAAAATGGCTAAGGACTCCCACTACTTGGGCAATGTCTGGTCTTGTACACACCATCGCATACATCATACTACCAACTGCACTTGCATATGGTACTTTGGTCATGTCCTCCATCTCAGTAGGAGACTTTGGACAATCGTTCACATAAAATTTTGTCCCTTGCATCATAGGAACAACTAATTGTCTACAATCTACCATGTTGAATCTCTCTAACACAAAGTTCACATACTTGCTCTACCTTAACCAAATCTTTATGTTAGCTTTGTCTCTCACGATCTCCATTCCTAGAATGTAACTAGTTGCACCTAGGTCTTTCATTTCAAACTGTGTTGACAACTAAAACTTCAAATCTAAAATCATACTTTTACCATTCCCAATGAAAAACATATCATCTACATATAGAACAATAATGAGAATGCAACCATTATCAATTTTAAAGTATACACAATGCTCATATTTAGATCTTTGAAATCCCAATGACAACACATAGGTATCGAAATTTTGATACCACATTCTAGGAGACTGTTTCAAACCATAAAGAGACTTATTTAGTTTGCAAACCAAATTTTATTTACCTTTTTCAATGAAATGCTTTAGTTGTGACATGTATATTTCTTCCTCCAAATCACCATGAAGGAATGTTGTCTTCACATCCATCTGTTCCACTTCTAATTCATATGTTGTTGCAAATGACAACATAAGCCAAATAGATGTTAGCTTCGCTACAGGAGAGAATATCTCCTCATAATCAATTCTCTCCACCTAGGAATACCCCTTAGCGACCAATCATGCCTTATACTTCTCAATACTGCCATTAGGACCACACTTTTTCTTGAAAACCCATTTACAACCAACAGGTTTACATCCAGGAGGCAAAGCTACCAAATCCTAATTATTTTTCTTCTTTAATGAAGTCATCTCCTCCTCCATGGCTTGCATCCAGGAATCTAATTCATTCACACCCATAGCCTCTCTAACAATCCTAGGCTCATCAGTATTAGTAATCAAGGAAAATATGCAATTGGAATCCAACAATGAATATCCAAACCTTTTAGGTTTCCGCCTAATTCATGTAGACCTCCTCAAAGGCTAAGGTTGAGGTTCTCCTTCTTCTTCAAAAATTTCAAAACTACTTGATCTCTCCTCATCATCAAGTCCATCAGGAGTGCATAGTTCTTCTTTCTTCGAAGTAGGTGGAATATGAACTACCTATTGGAAATATGTGCCTCAAACATCACAGGTTGAAACCTCCATTGGAGCCAAGTCGGTATGACATCTATAATGTCTGGCCGACTAGCAGATTGGTAACATCATGTTTTGTACAGGTCATTGTGACCTAGCTTCTGTCTCACCGAATGTTTCTATCACTGTGACATATGGTGTTCGGGGTGATCTCTTGTCGCGTGGAGTTCTTTGGCCGACAGGCCATTCAATCGTAAATCGGGGAGACTCATGGCGACTACGGGCTTCGGGATAACCTTTGTTGGTTTGGTGAGAAGTCTTAGCGAACAGTGATGGTCACGCCGATGGGGACACATCCAAACGTTCATCGAAGTAACTCAAAGTGATTGGGGAAAGGTCTTGGCGAGAATGTTAAGTCTTGCCGACCGTTCGATGTTCGGTGTACCTGGAAGGGTTTTGGAGAAACATCTTAGTGACTGAAGGATGTCTTGCTGATAGCCTATGGCTATCGGGGTAACCCGAATGATCTCGGGAAGAAGTCCCAACGAAGAGTGTAAGTCTCACCGATGATAAGGGATCTTCGATATAACTCTTGGCGACGGATGAACACTTCAGGGTAAGTCCTAGAGCCAGGTGTGATGTCTTAGTGAAAGTAACATGTCTCGCCGACAATGCTTTACGTTGAAGCCTTCGGGGTAAGTCTTGGAGTTTAGTATGTTCTCTCGGAGAAAGATGTAAGTCTTGCCAACTATTCTTTGGAGCTCGATATGACTTGTGACTTCGGTATAACCTTTGGTGACTCACTATGATCTCATGGCGAAAGCGATAGGTCTGGGCGACTACTTGGTGTTTCAGCGTAACATTGAAAGCTCGATAGAACATCTTGGCGATAACAGTGACTCTTGGCGACATCGATATGAAGGTTATGTGGCATCGGCAAGACATTGTTAGTGTCTCATCGAGATGCCAATATAGTGTGAATTCTGTTGACAATTTGACCATCCTATGTGGAGTCTCGTGGACCAATAGGAGAAGCCGAATCTAAACAGTTGGAAGTTTGTTCGTTATGACGGTTCTGTGAGGAAGCTCGACGAACATGGAACAACAGAGATATACTCTGTGATTGTAGATTGTGATCGGTTGGTTTGAAGGTTGGATCAACGGATTGCTAGGTGATCGTTTGATCAGTAAATGTTTTTCTTAACTGTGTAGACTGTAACTTAAAAGGTTCCTGTACAAGATTGTTCATGGTGAATGTTGCTGTAAACAGACACTAGAAAGATAAATCTGTCATTTGTATGTAATTCCATTACTATAATACAAAGTGATTTCTCTTGGTGTGGTGGTTTTTTCTCTCGTAAGGGTTTTCCCACGTATATGTGTTCATGTGTGTTTATCAAATACTCTGTTTCTGTTATCTGTTTCATAGTGCATCTTAGTTGAACTGTAATTGAAAATTTTAAAAGTATATCTACATTCTTCTCTGAGGTATTGACGTTAGGAGAATTGTTTCCACATCTGATTTTCCTTACAAGTGGTATCAGAGCCTGGCCAATTGTGTTATCCTTGTGGGTACGTTGGGTTTTTTGAGTCAATTCTATTCAGTGGGAGTCATGTAGAGTTTGTTATTTCTGTTTATAGGCTGAGATGGCTAGCACGTCTGGAAAGTTTGAAATAGAGAATTTCAACGGAAGTAACTTTGAGTTGTGGAAACTCAAGATGGAGGATCTTTTAGTTGATCATGATCTTTGGATTGTTGTGGCTGGAGTGAAACCTATAGGCATGAAGCAAGAAGATTGGGACCTTGCAGATAGGAAGTCTAAGGGGTTGATAAGGCTCTGTTTGGCAGACTCAGTGCTTCTGAATGTGCATGAAGAGAAGATTGCCTCTTCTTTGTGGAAGAGACTGGTGTCTATTTACTAGGGGAAATCTTTAGTGAATAAATTGTTCCTAAGGAAGAAGTTGTATTCTTTGAGAATGCAGGAAGGAGGGTCTATAGCTGATCATTTGAAAGCATTTAATATGTTGATTGCTCAATTGACATCTGTTGGTGTGAAGACTGAAGAAGAGGATCGATGTATGCTATTGTTGTGTTCTTTGCAAAACTCATGGGACCATCTGGTGATAGCTATTGGGAGTACAACATCGAATTTCAAGATGGAAGATGTTGCATCTTTGTTGTCAGAAGAGATGAGAAGGCATTTTTCTGAGATGGCAAAGGAAGCTCTTGATGTCAGAGGAAGACTGAAAGAGAAAGGCAAGAAGAAGAACAAGAAGTCCAAATCGAAATCAGAGGGGAGATCAAAGTCTCCTGGAAAGAAGTCCAAGGTGAAGTGTTGGAACTGTGGGCAACCTGGTCATGTCCGAAAGGATTGTAAAGAGGAGAAAAAGAAGAAGGGCTCTTCCGATAATGGTTCTTCTCATAGTGATGGTGACGCCTTTATTGCAGCCTTGGCTACTCAGGCATCAGATGATGTCTGGCTAATTGATTCTAGAGCATCTTTCCACATGACATCTCATAGAGAATGGTTCACGAAGTATGAAGAATACAATGGTGGAAAGGTGTACTTGGCAAGTGATTCAACTTTGGAGATAGTTGGCCATGGAAGAGTCAGAATATAATTCCCCGATGGCAGAGTAAAGGGAATTAATAATGTAATGCATATACTAGGTCTGGCTCAAAACTTACTTTCTGTAAGTATGTTGAATGATATTGGAGTACAAGTCACGTTCTCTGGAAGTGGCTGCAAGATGACTAGAGGTTCAATGGTGTTGGCTAGAGGTGCTTGAATTGGTACCTTGTACAAGTTGGATGCACATGTTGTTCAATGTAACAATGTCTCTGGAAAGTCGAAATTTGCTCATGGAGGTAAAGAGGAATATCCCTAATTATGTAAACTCTATGGAATTAAAACTTCCTGAGAAGACTATGCTTTCATCATAGGTTAGGCCACATAGGAGAAAAAGGTTTAAAACCTTGAAGAATAAAAACCTAGTTGAGGGGCTTGAAGATTGTAATCTCAATTTGAATTTGTGAGCATTGTATATATGGAAAGCAACACCGTGTTTCTTTTTATTCCAGTCCTCATAAATCTTAAGTTTGCTAGATTATATTCATTGATGTGTTTGGTCGGTAGATGTTCCTTCTTTGTCTAAATCAAGATACTATGTGTGGATTCATTGATGATTATTCAAGAGAGAGCATTTATTTATTTTTTGAAAAGTAAAATTAGAAGTGTTGGTCGATTTAAGGAATTTAAGAACCTTGTTGAAAATTAGAATGGTAGAAAAATAAAATGCTTAAGGACTGATAATGGCGGTGAATTTTGTTACATGAATTTCAAAGATACTATAAAGACCATGGAATTAAAAGACACAAGACTACACCTTATATACTCCCGAGAATGGAGTTGCGAAGGTTCAATAGGGCGATTGATGGAGAGCACAGTATGCTCGATAGTGTTGGCTTGGAGGAGAAGTTCTGGGCTGAGGCTGTATCTACTGCATGTTATCTAATTAATCATTCTCCAAATTCTGCTCTTGTTGAGAAAACACCTTTGGAAGCGTGGTCTGGTAAGAAGCCCTCTCTTAGACATGTTCGTGTTTTTGGCTGTGAGGCATATGCTCATGTATCGGATGTGAAAAGATCTAAACTGGAGAACAAGGCTTTCAAATGTATTTTTATAGGCTATAGCACTGTCATAAAAGGATACAAGCTTTGGAATCCTGATACAGAGAAGGTTGTATACAGCAGAAGTGTAATCTTTCGTGAGCTGAAACCTTCCACTTTGGATCTGCAGTCAGAGACAAAGTCAGAAAACAATAAGGATGTAGCATTAATTCCTCCTACACCAAAGAAAGAGGAATTGACAATTCAAAATGTACCTGAAACTAAGGAGAGCTCAAGCAGTTCTGAAAGTTCTGAAGAAGAAGAACCTCAGCCTCAGCAAGTGAGGAGGTCAACCCGTGAAAGAAAACAACCAGATAGGTATGGGTTCTCTTTGATTGATTCTACTTGTTCCTATGCTTTAATTTCTAGCACTGATGAGCCTAGGACTATAAAAGAGGCATTCAGAATGTCTGATTCAGACTCTTGGTTTGAAGCCATGAATGAAGAGATGGAATCATTAGAAAAGAATGAAACATGGAGTCTGGTGCCCTTTCCTAAAGGCAGAAAGGTTGTTGACTGCAAATGGGTATTTAAGAAAAAGATTGGTTTGGATGGCAGTGTAGAAAAGTACAAGGCGAGACTGGTTGCAAAGGGTTATTCCCAGGTAGAGGGAATTGATTATGGGGAAATATTTTATCCTATAGCAAAGCTGACATCTATCAGATTTCTTGAAGAAGAAATATATATGTCCCAGCCTGAGCACTTTGTTGAGAAAGGTAAAGAAAAACTGGTATGCAAATTAAAGAAGTCTCTATATGGGTTAAAGCAATTACCTAGAATGTGGTACCAGAAATTTGATACTTTTGTATTGTCTTTGGGATTTGTGAGATCAAAATCTGATCACTGTGTATATTATAAAGTTGAAAGTGATCGAGTACTTGTTATTGCTCTCTATGTTGATGATATGTTGTTCATAGGAAATAGTAAGCTAATGATTTCTGATCTTAAGTCTCAGTTGTCTGCTAAGTTCAAAATGAAGGATCTTGGTGCAGCAAGGTATATTCTAGGGATGGAGATAACTAGGGATAGGAAGAATAGAAAGCTTTGGCTCAGTCAAAGTAAGTATATTAGGACTGTTCTTGAGAGATTTTGTATGAATGATTGCAAACAGCTAGTGGTTCCAGTCATGTAGGGAACGAAGCTATCTATTGAGGATTGTCCAAAATCTCCTACTGAGATGGAGGACATGACCAGTGTACCCTATGCTAGTGTGGTTGGAAGTCTCATGTATTCAATGGTCTGTACAAGGCCAGACATTGCCCAAGCAGTGGGAGTTCTTAGTCGATTTATGGCTAATCCAAGAAGAACGCATTGGGATGCTGTGAAGAGAGCGTTTAGGTATTTGAAGAGAACTTCAGATTTTGCTTTGTGTTACCATGGGAACTTGGTTGAATCACAGAGGACTCTCAGCATTCGTGGTTATGTAGATTTTGATTGGGTAGGGGACATTGATAGCAGGAGGTCCACTAGTGGATACATTTTCATGTTGAATGGTGGTGCAGTGAGTTGGATGAGTAGCGACAGGCTGTGTCGCTTTGTCCACTACGGAGGATGAATACATGGAAGCTACTCATGCTTGTAAAGAAGCAGTTTGGTTGAAACATTTGTGTTCTAACATTGGTTTTGATGCAGGGGAAATAACTATTTTCTTGAAAGTCAGAGTGCAATTTGTCTGGCAAAGAAACCTACTTTCCATGCTAGGATGAAACATATAGATGTAAAGTATCACTTTGTACGAGATATGGTGGAGGATGGAAAGGTCAGTTTGGAAAAGGTTGATACTCTGGAGAATGTTGCAGACTCATTAACGAAGCTAGTGAGCACAGACAAGTTCAGGTGGTGTGCTAGTTCAATAGGCCTTAGTGCCCATGATTTTCAGTAAGTTATGTTGTGCTCTAGAGGTGCCTGTATGATCTTCGTCAAGTGGGAGATTGTTGGAAATATGTGCCTCAACATCACAGGCTGAAACCTCCATTGGAGCCAAGTCAGTATGACATCTATCATGTCTGGCCGACTAGCAGATTGGTAACATCATGTTTTGTACAGGTCGCTGTGACCTAGCTTTTATCTCACCGAATGTTTCTATCGTTGTGACATATGGTGTCTGGGGTGATCTCTTGTCACGTGGAGTTCTTTGGCTGACAGGCCATTCAATCGTAAATCAGGGAGACTCATGGCGACTACGAGCTTTGGGATAACCTTTGTTGGTTCGGTGAGAAGTCTTAGCGAACAATGATGGTCACGCCAATGGGGACACATCCAAATGTTCATCGGAGTAACTCAAAGCGATCAGGGAAAGGTCTTGGTGAGAGTGTTAAGTCTTGCCGACCGTTCGGTGTTCGATGTAACTTGAAGGGTTTCGGAGAAACGTCTTAGTGACTGAAGGATGTCTTGTTGATAGCCTATGGCTATCAAGGTAACCTGAATGATCTTGAGAAGAAGTCCCAGCGAAGAGTGTAAGTCTTGCCGATGATAAGGGATCTTCGGTATAACTCTTGGAAACGGATGAACACTTCGGGGTAAGTCCTAGAGCTCGATGTGATGTCTTAGCGAAAGTAACATGTCTCGCCAACAGTGCTTTACGTTGAAGCCTTCGGGGTAAGTCTTGGAGTTCGGTATGTTCTCTCAATGAAAGATGTAAGTCTTGTCGATTATTCTTTGGAGCTCGATATGACTTGTGACTTCGATATAACCTTTGGTGACTCGCTATGATCTCCTGGAAAAAATAATAGGTCTGGGTGACTGCTTGGTGTTTCGGCGTAACACTGAAAGCTCGATAGAACATCTTGGCGATAACAGTGACTCTTGGTAACATCGATATGAAGGTTATGTGGCATCGGCAAGACACTGTTAGTACTCACCGAGATGCCAATACAGTGCGAATTCTATTGATAGTTTGACCGTCCTATGTGGAGTCTCGTGGACCAATAGGAGAAGCCGAATCTGAACAGTTGGAAGTTTGTTCGTTATGACAGTTCTGTGAGGAAGCTCAACGGACATGGAACAACAGAGATATACTCTGTGATTGCAAATTGTGATCGGTTGGTTCGAAGGTTGGATCGACGGATTGTTGGGTAATCGTTTGATCAGTAAATGTTTTTCTAAACTGTGTAGACTGTAACTTAAAAGGTTCTTGTACAAGATTGTTCATGGTGAATGTTATTGTAAATAGACACTAGAAAGATAAGTCTGTCATTTGTATGTAATTCCATTACTGTAATACAAAGTGATTTCTCTTGGTGTGGTGGGTTTTTCTCCCGTAAGGGTTTTCCCATGTATATCTGGTGTTCATGTGTGTTTATCAAATACTTTGTTTCTGTTATATGTTTCATAGTGCATCTTAGTTGAACTGTAATTGAAAAATTTAAAATTATATCTACATTCTTCTCTGAGGTATTGAAGTTAGGAGAATTGTTTCCGCATCTGATTTTCCTTACACTACCTCCTTCTTATGTTTCTCCTCTTTCTCTAGTTGCAGCTCAATAAAGGAAGGTTTTATCTCTCTGAAGTTCACACTTTTTCTGCAGAGAACCTTCTATTCTTCTGGATCCCAAAGCTTGTACCCTTTCACACTGAAACCACAACCAATAAAGATACACTTAACAACCTTGTTCTCCAACTTAATTTCTACTCAAGGCTAGCACTACTCAACATACTCCCAACCCTCTCCATCAACGTTTTGTTCATCCTCTCTGCAACTCCATTTTGTTGTGGAGTGTAGGAAGTTGTCTTATGTCTCTCAATCTTGTTCTCTTTATAGAACTTTTCAAAATCTATGGAACAAAACTCACCACCATTACCAGTTCTCAAACACTTAATCTTTATGCTAGTCTAATTTTCTACCAAAGCCTTAAACTCCTTAAATCGACTAAAGAATTCAACTTTACTTCTAAGAAAATATACAAATTTCCTTCTACTGTAGAAACAAAATATACAGATTTTGATAATGAAGGAACATTTACAAGACCAAAAACATTTGAATGTACATAGTCTAAAACCCCAAAAGACTTATGAGAACTAGAGTAAAAAGAAACATAGTGTTGTTTTCCATATACATAATGTTTGCAAAACTCGAACTTAAGATTACAATCATCAATGCCTTCAACAAGGCTCTTTTTTTTTAGGGCTCTAAGACCCTTATCACTAATGTGACCAAGTCATTGGTGTCATAACATTGTCTTCTCTACATGAAGCTTCATTTCCATGGAATGAGCACCCTTAGGTACCCAAAATGCATGACCATCAGATGTAGCTGCAACACACTTCTTCTCTGCACAATCTAATCTAGTGAAGATGAAGAATCCAAAGGTCTCTTCTTCGATACATCAGAAGAACTATTGCACTGTACACTGCATGCATCAATCTAAAACAAAGTCCCAATACAAACCCCCTTGGCTTACACCATAGCTCCTCTAGTCATCTTACATCCTCCACCAGAGAAAACAACTTGCATTTTTGAATCATTTAGTTTACTTATAGAAAGTAGGTTTCGTGCCAAACTAGAGATATGCAAGACACCATCAATCCCCTTCACTCTTCCTTCAAGAAATCTGATTTTGACTCTTCCATGGCCAACAATCTGCAGGTGAGAGTCATCACCCAGGTACACCTCTCCACCATCAAACTCATCATACTTCGAGAACCAATCTCTATGAGAAGTCATGAGAAAGGATGCACCTGAATCTATCTACCACACATCATCTAATGCATGGGCTTCCAAGGCTGCAATAAATGTTTCTCCATCATCTTGGGATGATTTCTTAGATTCAGAATCAGAGAAAGACTTGTTTTTCTTCTTCTCCTCTTTGCAATCTTTCCAAATGTGACCAGTTTCACCACGATTCCAACATTTTGCCTTGGACTTCTTACCAGGAGACTTTGATCTCCCTAGAGACTTTGACTTAGATTTCTTGTCTTTCTTTTTTCTTCTCTCTTTTGATCTACCATGGACTGCAAGGGCCTTCTTGGCCATCTCATAATACTTCCTTTGCATCTCCTCATATAGTAATGAGGCAACAACCTCATCCATCTTGAAGGTGGAAGTAGTGCTTCCAATAGCCATTACCAGGTGATCCCAAGAGTCTGGAAATGAACACAAAAGGAGCATGCAATGGTCTTGTTCATCTATTTTGTCTCCAACGGAACCCAGTTGTGCAACCAACATGTTAAATGCATTTAGATGATCTGCTACGGACCCTCCATCTTCCATTTTTAGAGAATACATCTTCTTTCTCAAGAAAAGCTTGTTTACCAAGGATTTATCTCGGTAGACATCACCAAGCTTCTTCCATAGAGAAGCAGAAGCTTTCTCTTCATGGACATTCAGGAGGACGAAATCAGCCAAATACAGTCTAATAAGACCCTTAGCTTTCCTATCCATGAGACCCCAATCTTTTTGTTTCATGCCTTAAGGTTTGGTTCCAGAAATTGTAAGCCATAAGTCTCGGTCTACTAACATGTATTCCATTTTGAGCTTCCACAACTCAAAATTACCACCATTAAAATTTTCCATCTCAATTCTCCCAAATGTGCCTACCATCTCTTTCCTGCAACAAGGTCACGAAATACAAACTTCTGCAAAACTCCCACTAAAATAGAGATTAGCTCAAAAAACCCTTCTACCCAACAAAGGAACCAAGGTTGGCTAGGCTCTGATACCAACTGAAAGGAAGTCGGGTGAGTGTAAATAGCTTCTTACACTAATCTAATCAGAGGAGAGTTACAAAAATTTATTTTAACACCTTTTACTATTACAATAAGAGAAGCACATACATAGAATAATAGAAATAGGACAGCAAGAAAGCATAAAACAGTGACACCAAATATACGTGGGGAAAACCCTTTCGGTTTAAAAACCCCACCCTCCAAAAGCACAATACTTTCTCTATTACTTCAAATAATGATTACAAGATATCACTAAGTACAAGCTTCTTCAACAAATGCTTCAACACGAACACCTATTTTGGAGTGATACTGGCAGCACTTTGTTACCTGAAAACAAACTATGCATTCTACAACTCAAGGCACTCAATAAATAGAGTGATACAAGCTTCAAGAAGCATCAAGAAGGTGAGGAGCATCCAAATCCAAAAGGCACAATATTCAATGCCTTAGACATGCATTTAGACACTTGTAAAACATTCCTTTACACCCCATACACTTGTCAAACATGCAAATAGTCTTCTTACAAGCTTGAGCACCTAGAATATGCTAAAGATAGCTTATGACAGATGCCTTAGACATCTTATAGCTATCATAGAATCTTTCATAGCTGACAACACTTACAGTTGTAAGAGAATCTATCATAACTGACTAAAAATAGTTGATTCTCTTACATCTTGTCATATCCCAACTTGGGTGCCAACTTTCACCCATGCATTTAAAGATGCCATATGACGCATCGTAGAATCTTCCATATGTCATAGATTCCAAAGTGGGATGCTTATGTCCACTTGGGATGATTATGTGTCATCCAATCACTTCCAATGGGGATGCCACCCAACTAGTGGGTCCCAAGTTGTGACATGACACCATAGGCATTTAAATCATACAAATAAATACATAAATTACAACAAATAAAATTGTTAGGACTCTAAGGTTGAGGCACCTTAATCCCAACAGGGACCACCCCCAATGGTTGTCTAGTAAATATTGGCCCCATAGTTATCATTGCACCAAAAGATCGACTTGTTAATGCTCGATACAACCACCAGAGTTAACGGATCCATAGGAGGTGGTTAGTCCATGTCATGGATCCCGATGGGAGCACTGACCATCTACCAACAATCTCCCCCTTAGTGTTACTCGAGGGGATTCAAACCTGAAACCTTTGGCTCTAATATTGAAATTGTTGGCCCCATAGTTGTCGTTGCACCAAAAGGTTTACCAAATATGTTTCCCACAATGTTGACATAAATGACAAGATTGGAATAGACAAATCATATATAAACTCCATGCTCATGTTGCAAGGCTCCCATATTTCCAGTAAAAATATCACAGTGAACATACAAGTGCCCAAACATGACAAATAAACATGCCAAATGATGATACCAATTGATATTCATATCAAAAATTAAATCCACCATAAAAACACAAGATAGGGAATCCAAATGCAACATACAAATCTAATTTTCTATAGATAATTTTTGTTGTTACAAACTGACTATTCTGGACTGATTTTACCATAGTTTATAGACTCGAACTCGGAGAGTACTCGGCAAGCCCAAAAATTTTGACTTAGCAAAAAATTGGCAACTTAAAAAGTAGGAGGTATTTTCCATGGTGTGTCAAATTGTGAAAAAGTAGGAGTTTGACTCATAAAAAACATGGTTGAATCATGATAGCAATATCACAACTTAAAAAGTAGTAAAATTTCTTATAAAAACACTTTTTTTTGCAAAATTCAATTACAAAATGTATCAAATGAGTCAAAAAAACCATGAGGAAGTGTTTTCTATTAAATTTGATTATTGAATACAAATGGATTATAAAATGGCATCATCATATGAAGTCGGATAGTGAAACTAGATACAGTAGCTAGCTACTAACTAATAACTATTATGAATTTATGATGATTGTATTTGAAAATCATCATCATAAATTTCATATCTAGGCAACTTAGACATTACAAGTTTTTACATCTTCCTCTTCCCCAACGTAGAGAAAAATTGAGAGGTAGAGGGCAAGGTCCTCGCACTCGATTTTGGCTCCCTTCTTGTTGTAGAAGATTGTGGCAGTGGTTGCACCATGCTGGTAGGTAGTGGTGGCTCCTCCTCCACCATATTAATGTCATCCAATCCAATCTCCCCTACTTTTGTTGCAGGAAAATTGTAATAACCCACCCTTCTTCTTTTTTTTAATTTGCAACTTGGACAATGTTAGCAAATATAACAATGATAAGCAACTGGAGTAAACTTCCTTCCACTTTTTGATCACCTAGATCCCGATGTGGGCAAGGTGAGAACATATGGTGGTAAGGTTAAAATTATGTGATTCTAATGTAGCCACTTCTTCAGTGGGGTAAGTATGTAAACCAGTGTTCCACGGGGACGCATCCCCCCCCCCAAATAACCACTCACACCCAACATGGGAACATCCCCAAGATGAGGGGATGCTTGGGAAACGTCCTTCTGTCGTCCCTCAGTCATCCCCAAGTCCCTTTGTCATTTCCTAAACGTCTCCTTCCTAAGGGGGAAGTTTCCTTGACATTTCTAGTAGGGAGATGCCAAAGAAACACCAAGGAGACTTCTAGACGTCTCCTCAACATCAGGAAATGTCCAGGACATCCCCTCAAAAAAGCAATAAAATATTAAAATAATAATTTTGTTAGAAAAATAAAAGTAAAAGTTAAAACCTACATTGACTTTTAAAGTTTTAATTTTATGATTTTATCATTATCATTTGTTTCATGCAAGTAAGGGAGCTGAAGGTTGAGTTGCTGAAGCAGTGAAAGACTTGAGTGACCGGTGCATTGGACTCCATAGCAAGGGCAACTGTAGGATTGAGGGGCACACAAGTATGTAGATTGTATTTTTTTGTTTTAGTTTTTTTTATTTTTTTTATTTTTCAATGTTCATTTTTAATATTTATGCCCTTCGCCCTCCGCTCCCAACTCCTGTAGACCGGTAGATGGTAGATATGTATGCAAAATGTGGAAGCGTTGGCAAGGCACATCAACTGGTTGATTGAATGCCTCAAAGAGATGTCATCTCATGGAATACAATGATCGTGGGCTATGCAGAGGTCATCATCTCATGGAACACAATGATCGCAAGCTTCTACAAAGCTCGCGATCATTGTATTCCATGAGATCATATCTCTTTGAGGCATTCAGTCAACCAGTTCACGCACCTTGCTGGCGCTTCCACATTTTGCATACATATCTACCAACGACATATATAGTTAGAGATTTTAAATTTTAAAAAAAAATTAAATGTTTATTGTTTTAAAATTTAATTTTTTTATTTTTTATTATTTAAAATTTTAAATGAAATCAGAAACTATCAAGTATCATTTGCTTGAAACTTGAAAGTTTCTAAAGCCTTTTGGGCCTTTGGTAGTTGTAAAGCTTATAGAATTTTCAATTTTGAAATCAGATTATCAGAAATCTAAAATTTTCAGAATTTATGATAATCTGATTTCAAATTTGAAAATTCTCTAAGCTTTACACCTGCCAATTACTAATCCATTTTGTGCATATCCTCCAATATTGCAATCCATGAGACCACATTTCTAATTTTTTTCATTTTTGGAAATAAAATTATAATTTATAAATTAATAATCATACAGACTACTATTCATAGGTCTGATTTTTTTTAACATTATAGGACCTAGGTCTAATTTGTTTTTTAAACATTGTAGGTCTGATTTTTTTTTTAAATCATTTTTTGCAGCATCATTGAAATTATCATAATGAGTTCACACAATAGAAGTGAAGATGAGGTCGAGGGTCAAGAGGCTGAAGTAAATTTGAAATTCTAAGTGAAAATGAATCATCTGATGATCCATATTTTAAAATAGAAGAAGGGGGTGAACATGGCTCAAATACTCAATCTCAAACTAACACAGGTTCTATTGTGAGTAAAAATGATAGCTTCCCTTCACGATTCCTCCAAAAATATGCCAAGGGCCCCTTTGATAGCAACTAAGCCAAGGACAAGTGGGGGCACTAGAAAGTGGAAGTGCCACATGTGTAATATTGATTGGTTTGGCAACATTACTAGAACTAATGCTCACTTTCTTCTTGTTCAAGGAAAAGGTGTAGAGGTATACAAAAAGGTGGAAAAGAACTTGAAGTACAAGGCTGAAATTTTAAAATTATGGGGTTGTAATGAGGAAGTATCTACAAGTGCTACATTGCCACAGAGGAGTAGGGGTGATCAAATTTCAGAAGTTTCTACTTCTACTTTGTAGAGTCTAAGACCATCAAATCCATCTAGTTCAAGTGCAGCAGAGCCTAAGGGGAAACGTAGGATGGAATCTTCACAACCATTGGCAGATTTATTCAATGTGCAAGCAAAGGATGAGGCAAATGATGCCATTGGAAAATTCTTCTTTACCAATGGAATCCCATTCCATATGGCTCGCTCTCCTTATTATATGGAAGTTGTTTCAAAGATAATAATGGCAGGACCATCATATGTGCCACAAGGGGAGACTAAAGGACAACAATATTAGATCAAAATTATTCCAAGATTAATATTTTGGGTCACAAGTGGATGCAGCATAGTCATGGATGGCTGGACGGAAATTAGGCATCGTCCACTCATCAATATCATGGTTACATCTATAGTGGGCCCTTATTTCCTTAGGGATATTGATTTTTTAGGGCATAGCAAGGATGCTCATTATCAATTTTAGATCCTCAAGGATGCTATAGAGGAGGTTGGTCCACAAAATGTGGTGCAGGTAGTGATAGATGCAGCCCATGTGTGCAAAGCTACAAGGAAATTGATTGAGGCATCCTATAGACACATTTAGTGGACTCCTTATTATGTGTATGCCATGAATAATGCACTTAAGGACATGGGTAAAATCAGCAGGATCAAATCAATTGTGAATGATGCTAGAGATGTGTAGATGTTTATCTACAACCACCATACTTCACATGCACTTTTCAGGACCTTCTCCAAGAAAGAATTTATGAAACCTCTAGAGAGTTGATATGCATCATACTTTATTCTCTTGGAGAGGATGCTTGAGTTTCAAGAGGCATTGCAACTAATGGTAATGATAGCAAAATAGAACCGATGGCCTGAGTCGAAGACACAACAGGGGTTGAGGGTTAAGGAGGTGGTGAAGAATGATGTCTTTTGGGCTAATTCCAAATATATTGTCTCCATCATTGATCCAATATTCACAGTTATTATATTTGGGGATTCTAATGCACCTTCCCTTGGAGATGTATATGAGTGCATTGATTCCATGCTTGAAAAAATAAAGGCTATTGTATGAGAGAAGGACCCCACAATGCAATTCTACACTAAGCATATTCATCCAATCATTTAGCATAGATGGGAGAAGCTCAACACTCCCTTCCACATGGTTTCCTATGCATTGAACCCAAAGTGGTATGTGCCACATCCCAGAAAAATGACACCTATAGATGATGTTGAGGTGAAGGAAGGGTTCATGAAGGCCATTGACAAATTGTATGATCATATAGAGGCCAGCTTGCTTCATACTGAGTGGACAAAAATTTCCACTCTTTAGGGATATTCAAAGGTTGCCAAGATATATTTAGAGACTATCTCAGAGAAGGACTCCAAGTTGTGGTGGACTATGCATGGGCCTAGATCTTTGATCACTACTCTAGCCATTCATTTGTTATCCCAGGTTTCTAGTTCTCCTACTGAGAGGAATTGGTCTACTTATAGCTTCATCCACTCTGTTATGAGGAGCAGGCATACTTCTAGGAGGGCAGAGAAGCTTGTGGTTGTACATAGTTCCTTGTGTCTCATTGACCACAACACAACTACGTAAAAGGAAAGTCCAGCAGCCAGATGGGATGTAGAGCCAGAAGAGCTAGCACAAATAGATGATGATCCTGCACAAATAGGGATGGTTGATATTGGTTTAGACGAGCTTGAGCATGTGGGGTCCAATAGTTCAAGTGATGAGGAGATTGACATGGAGCTTGGAGATGATTAGATCATTAGAGGCATCAGGCCATTAGCCTGGAGCCATTTACTATTTACTATTTACTATTCTATTTTTGAAGTTTGAACTTTGAACATTGTTGATACTTGATTATAATTATGAATCATGATTATGAAATTCAAATTATGAAACACGTAGTTCTCGTTCCAATGTCTATATTTTGATTTTTAATGTTCAGTGGTTCACTAGTTCAATGAAATCATTACAATGTGTTTAAACTTTTAAGTTTTACTTTTAAGCTTACTTATTCCTTACGCTTCTACAATTATATTGTTATACATCTTTTTATAACTAATTTTTCAAGTACTATATGTATTTCATCATCACCCCCCCCGCCACCCCTCGCTATTGTCCCCCCGTCATCCCCCCGTCACCCCCAAACTTAGGCCCCTCGTCTCCCGTCCCCAAAATGTGTCCCACGCCATCCCCCCATCCCCATCCTCAAAAATTCGTGGAACAATTATGTAAACCTAAGTGCACAAAATGAAACCATCCACTTATTCAGCGAGAAATACAACAAAGCAAGAAAGCACTTGGCAGCAAGCCAACCAATCAAAGAAGATCCATCACTTATTCAACGGGTATAACATGAAAGTAAATAATTCTCAATCACTTATTCAACGAGAGTGCCACTTATTTAGTGGGATAAGAAATGACATGCAAGTAAGAAAGTGCAACTGCTTGTTCAGTGAGAGCACCATTTATTCAGTGGGGTAAGCAACAAATATATACAAGAGCTAATTTCACCAATGGTACTACCAAAGGTGTTAGAAAGGAGCCCAATATAAAATGATCTGAAATATCATAATTTGTTGATATACTATGAAAATCATGATAACTTGCTTTACAACTCCCCAAATATTACCCAACATGATGGGTAAAAGTACAAAGCTATGTCATACTTTTATAAAGGAAACGGCTAACACTGATCTAACTTTTAAACTTGAATCACTAGAAAGTGGCATATATGTTTTGAATCTTGAAATGATGTAAACTAATAAAATGTGTATATTTTGGTATATTTTATGTTTGTATTTTTTGAAAAAAAAAAAATTATTTGAATATAGTTTTTTATAAATTAACACTATAATTTAGTTGTTGATAAAATGTTGAAAAATGACATTACATGAGACATCAAGCTTTATATAGATAATTTTCCTTTTTTCAGCACTATTTTAATGCATATTCCTCTTGACTTTAGGACATGGATATATTTTTTGAAATTTTAAAAATATATATTTTTGAATAAATATTTAAAATGTCAACTAAACCATTATTCAAACCATAGGTTGTTCCCATAGACATCAGAATTTTATATTAAATATTTATCTAAAATAGAAAAAAAAAATACTCTATCTTAATCTAGATTCTATTATCTAGGGCATCATAATTTTTTTAAAAAAAATTAATAAGTTTTAGTATTTTTCTTGACATGGTAATCAACCTAATATTTTTGTGTTGATAACCTTCTTTTAGTAAAAAAATAAAAATATAAATATAAATAATAATTGAACTATTAAAATAAATATATATTTGAAAACTACAGTTATGGATCTACAAAAGGGTATTTTTACATTTTTTTAAAATGTTATTTATATGAGTAGGAATTGTTGAAACATTTATTTTTTTGAATAATTTCATTTTTTAGTAGTGGCTTCAAAGTGGTACTACATACATGCATTTATTTAACAATTTTAGTTAGAAAAGTTGTGGAAATATATAACTTAGCTAGAATGAGTCTTACTAGATCATATGTTTGACCAAAGTTGATTTTTAGTTAGAAATACTTAAATTCAATTGTGTTGATAAGTTGGCCGAAAGTGTGACACAACTTTGTACTTTTACCTGTCAATAAAAGTATTTCACCCCAATACATAACAAAGATACCTCATAGAAGACCCCTAAAGTACTATAGGTCTTGTTTGCTACTGCAATAGGTCTGATATAGAATTTTTAGGTCTGTTAGTGCATGAACAGTAGACTGGAATGTCAACCAACAACTCCCCAATAATCATAACCTCACCCAAACGCCAATACAAAAACTCTTCCAAATGATTGCAATAAGTCAGACAATAGTTTTGCACCCCATCAATGCGATTCAGCAAACTACTGAAACATGAAAACCTCTTTCAGATGTGGGTGATCTACATGAAAGAGGAATCTCCAGAGTGAGCTGGTTCTCCGAATGATGAATTCTATTCTAAGTGACTCTTCAGGGAAAAGGATAGAAGGATAAACTGGACTTAAAATCTAAAACTGAAATTCTATCATCCTAAAATACTGATCAACTGTAAGAAGACCCCGAAAATAACTCACTCTCACCAACTCTATAAAAATTAAATCTCACAATCTCACAACACATGTATTCAACCAGTGATTTATGCAAAGGTTAAATTAACACAAGGCATAACCTGAACTAGCATGTAACTCCTGCAAATCACTTGACAATCGTAAGAAAAGAAAAGGATCCAACAGATTTGAATCACAAATCAAATCAAATTACTATTCCAAGTCATGAAAAGGAAATGAGAAAGGAAAACTATGCTATTTTATTGAATGATGGAGTGGAACTTCTCAGAATCTAAGCACACATAAGTTTACAAGCTCCCCAGAATGTGTAAGGGCAAGAAAATCTAATCTGAACTGCTGAGAATGGAGAGTTGAAAGACTAAGTCTATCCAAAGAACTCTCAAGGAAACCCTAATCCGAGCTCAGAAAAAAGCTCAAGGAAAAAAGCTTCAAACAAACTCAAAAACTGCTTTAAAAGCAAAAAAAAGCACAATGCTTTTATGATTACACCGCCAAGCCTCTAAAAATAGGCTAAATCTTCTTTAAAAGCACAAAAACACCTTATCTCTCCAAGATAAGTCTCAAATCTGACCAAGAGGAAAAGTTAGTCAAAGATCTACTAAAAATAGCAAGAAAACATAAAGCAATTTATAGAATATCGCTTTTATAATTCTGCTTTACAAGATGCAGATTTTTAACAGTTTGTCTTATTTTTGCAATTTAAAGATTGGAAATCTTTTGCAAAAAGGAAATCTCCTTATTTCTCCATTACAACATTCTGATTTTCTAAAAAATCATAAAAATACATTACATAATGTCATATTCCTATCAACTCCATAATTGATTTCTCCAAAATCAATCAAAAATAAAAACCCTAAAAACATTGACCCTAGGCTTAAGGTATTCATAATTCTCCCTTAATTGCTCTTCACTTAAAACAATACCCTAAGGAAAAAACCCATATTTCTCTAAGGAAAAACAATAAGTCTTAAATACCTAAGACATCACCCTAGCATAGAATTTTGGCCTTACATAAATATTGACTTAGACTTAGGTTTAATAAATCACAAGGAAGGCATTGTGGATTTTGACCTCCATTTGATATTCTCCACGTGCCTTGAATGAACATTTTGGAACTTCATAATGCTCGAATTAGGGCTTTGATCAAAACAGGGTCAAACCCTAATTATCATTTCACTTCACACTCGTGACTTTGGAAAGAAGGAAACTTTGTTTGCAAGAACAATGCCGCCATGATGGTGTCAGATTCGAGCTCATCTGCTTCAATAGTCTTTCCCTGCTCTCCAGTTGATTGAAAACTCTAGTGGGTAAGTCTGACTTTGAAGTATTGAAACTCTTTTCACTTCTTATTGAACACCAAAAAGAAATAATGCCGTGGCCTGCATGAGTTTGGTTTTTGATTCTTTTCTTTCCCTTGCTCCTCCATGCCATCATGAGCTCGAGCTCGACCTCTATATTCCACTCCATGAAAGCTCGACTTGTATTCTTGTTTTCCTTTACTGTGCAAAGGTAAGCTTTATTTAATGATTTTCATAACCTCTACTTTGGCCTTGAGGCCGTGGTGAACACACTCTAATGTCTTTATTCTGCATTTTCTGTGTGTTTCTCGTGCTCATTGTTGTGTATCATTCTCACCATGAGAGCTCAGCCGTTCTTCAAAACTCGAAATCATGCCTTGGGAAGTTGAACAGGAAGCTATGGTTGCGGCTTGAGTGCTCCATCAGAAATTTAAACTGGTAATTTTCTATGCCAATCTCCAAAGACTTAAATGGTTTCTTTCTACCCATGAATTTTGGCCATATCAGGCCGCACCCCATGTGCACTATAGGAAACAACTTCTTGACTTTTGGGTTCGACCCATATCATAAAATCGAGCATTATGTCAATTTGATAATATTTCTGCATATGGGTATCAAAGAAAGTAGAATAAAATTGAATCTCTTCCTCTTTATTTTGACCCAATTCAAAGAACTTACATTTGCTCCATATTTCTGCTATTTAACTCTAGATTTCACATGGGTTATCTTTGTAATTGATTTTTTTGCACTTTGAAGCTAACCCTGAAAATGGGTATTTGAAATCTTTAAGGGAAACTCCATCTTTCTGAATTTTGATGCTAAACTGAAAGTGGGTCTTTGGGATTATTAGAGAAAAATGCATTTTTAAGAAACTCATATGTGTATTGAGCTTGAAACTGTACATTCCATTATGGTCTCCAACTGTATTCTGTTGCTCATCTTGTAGATATGACAGAACCTTTACCTTACTGTTCTGACAAGAACTTAACTGAGTAATCTGAAAATGACCAAAATCCTGTATATTTGTTGTATTTAATTCATGGCTCGACCAATTACAAGTGATGTCTTACTTTGACACTTGTAACTCTTTTGAAGACACAATAGAACAATCCCTGCTATGCGATATTGCCTAAGACATAAAAGGTTAGTTGGCTTTGACAACTTGTTCAAGTAACTCTCTGAAGCAATTTGAATGAACAGTAATTGCTGTCTTGCCTTAAGCATTGATAGATGATCCATACAAGAACATAGCTTTCTACTCATAGACATTTGCATGAACATTGATACTCTTCATTCTTGAAGCTCATTCGTAGTATTTGAAAACTGCTCTCTGTGTAGAAAATTTGAGCCCCCTTAAATCATTTGAACTCCTTGAATCTGCATGCTAATTACTTACTTGATATTCATAATACTGTGTTTGTTTTACTAGCCAACTGTAACTGATGATTAATTCAACCCTTGAATGAACTGTTTGTGTTAGTTCTCAGCTGTAACATGGTACTCTTCATGCATTTTTATGTTCCACTTTAAATAAACTTTTCTCAAATCTGTTTTCTATCATGATTAAAAACTGATATATATGATTACGACTAGCACAAAACATGAACCTATTCAACAATATTTGATGTAATTGCACTCAGTTGAATTTATTTAGTGAACTAAATTCACTGTTCACCTGTAGCCTTTAGAAAGAAAACCTGATCGTTATGAATGCACAGTTGGTTTCGTTACTTGATGGATTCTCTATTTTACTCTTCAGTTGTATTTCATTTCATTCGATGTATATAATGAAGTATCTTTTAAAATCAACCCATTTAATAAATAGGGCAGCATGCCGAGCTCTACCCTTGTGGGAGCCCGTTTTACTCCACATGCTTGGTCTTCGAATAATGTTCAGCTTCATGACTTTACCTATACCTGCACAAGGAAACAAACAGTGTTAGCATAAAAACGGAACACGATGATCATGATATTGCTATTTCTTCTTCAGCTCACTTCTTTCATACTGTACTTGAATGATTTTTTCAATGCATTTCTAATAGTATGTTGTACTATTGTAGGTGCATCATATAAGTTACATCATAGTCAGAGCCATTGACACCCCTATTTTCCTCTTATAGGTCGACGAAGCTCAAGATGAAGAGGTGCACCATTCAACATCAAGCGTCGATAATCAAGCAATGATGATTATGCTATTGTTTATGTGTTTTCCTTTCTACATCTCTAGTAGTGCAATGTGCTATTAGAAATGTATTGTCACGCTTATGTCCACGGGCTTGTGATCTTTTGATCTCTCAATTATGTTTTCAATTGAAAAGAAAATGCATTTTCATGCAATGTTGTAATAATTATTCTCGATTAGAAATCAAATGAACCCTTGTAAAATATGAGTTTCACTTAACAACAAAAGCATCTAAAATCGCTATTTTTCTATGTAATTAATTCTCAGACATTTCTTTTAAACCGCAACATCTCTAATGGCACTCTCAAGTAACTCCATAATCTCACTAAATGCATAACTGGTACTTAATGCAAAGTAATGTGAAACAAAGATTAAAATCCAATCACCTAATTCTTATGGCAAATAAATAATCAGCCGCCTCTGTATTTGAGATGAGGCTAAAAATATGTAACAAATGCAAAGGTCAAGACTTGGCGCCTCCAAAACAACCCAAACAGCAAGGTAAAAGGGTAGATTATCAGACATAAAATCCAAAGCACTAAACCCTCAAAGAGGTACGACCAACATAGGGGTGATCATCTCTAGGAAATTCATTTCTTTGTTAAAAATTTTGGAAATTTGCAAGAAGGGGCGCCTCAATCTACTAGAAAGGAATAACCAATGCCCACAAAAATTTCTTCAAACCTCCAAATAGTGTGAGCACAAACATGAAGCAGCTGGGCTAGGAAAGATACGAACAAGCAAGAGCACCAAGTCTAAAATTTCACTCTAAAAGCTCTAATTTGCACTGAAATAACTCAACCATATGCAAAAAATACTAGAAATTATCAAAGCAATCCATCAACAAAACTAAAAACTAAAAACATCACCAATAAGCCCAATGGAAGCTCCTGAAATGAAGCTACACCAATCCAGCTAGGGATTATCTTTCAACTCCAAAACTAGAACCAACCATTGAGGTTTTTCATCCTCAAGGCCTTGAAGAATTCCAGCATCAAGCTGGCATCACTTTGTTATCAGATTCTCAACATAACCCAAATGAGAACTCTGAGGGGGTTTAAATAGAAAATAGGGTTCCAATTTTTTAATTACTTTTCCCTCCAAAAGAGATGTCATCCTTGGGAAAAGAAATTTCATTTTAATTTTTTGCTTAAGTCCTCCTTTTGGGCATCCAAGTTCAAGTCCCCCTTTTAAAACAACTTTAAGTTCCCATCCCTAGGCATGGGGTACAAAAGTGAACTTAATAACTTAAGTTATAACTTGCCTTTTTTGAACTTATAACTTTATAACTTAAGTTGCAATATTTTTCCTTTTACGAACTCCAAGAATGGAGGATGCATTAAACTACCAAAATTGATAGAGCTCAACAACGAAAACTGCAAGAAACAGAAACCCTGAACTGAATTGTTGCTAGGACCACTACCAAAAATAGCACTTAATAAAAATATTAAGTGTGTCCAAATACCAAATTAGCCCAAACTAAGATGTAGTTGTGACTTACAAAAAATAGTAAGTGCAAAAATATACATTGCTAAAAATAGCAATTACTGCTCACCAAAGATCTCAAAAAACCAGAAAAACACATAAAACACTCTAGCAAGCCACTGCAATTACCACTTGAAATGCTGACAAGAATCCTCCAAGAATCTTGGAATCCCCTAAAACGCCTTTGAATAGCCTACGAGACTCTGAAAATAGACTAACGGTCACTGGAAAGCCTAGGACTGAAAAGGGGACATTACAATCCTCCCTCCCCGAGATTACTTGTCCCCAAGCAATCACAAGTCATGCACTAATTGATTATGAATAAAACTCAATATGACTCTAGGATCCCAAATAAGTCTAGGGAATACATAGCTCCCCCAACTTGGAACACTGTTCTATTGGGTACCTACAAATGTATTTTCCTAAAGTTCCCCCATAAAAAGAGCAATCAATCTCAACATGATCTTAATCAACTCCTTGAAGAATTTCTCCCCACAATCAAAACCCTATCGCACCATACAAGAAGGTTTGAGAAAATTAATGCTAACTTCCTCTTTCTCAGCTCCTTGCACTCCATCACCATGGTCATTACTAAAAAATAAACTGCCATCCTAAACATAAGTACAAGTAAATGGATTAGAATAACAACTAATTGGTTCTTGTACACTCCAACACATATTTTTATTGCTCAAAATCAACATCCCCTTCATCTAAATCCACAATTCAATCCTATGAAGGAGTTGAATGGACTAAAAATGTGCATACTTTCAGCTCTCCAAGTCTGAAATGGTCAACTTGTGGTCTAATTTTTGAAAAATCAGCACCCAAGAAGAAGAATAGTCGCTGCCAAACTGAAAAACCTTAGCCAAAAAGACTCCTCTAATCATGTCCTTCACTGGGAAAGTCCTCTCAAGTGTGACCAACTCACTAAAGTTCCCATCTTTTCTCAAGACCTCTCTCCAATCCATTGGTGGGGACATCAATGGACTCATGAGATGACTATAAAGAAATGTAACAACAGCATTATGTCCATGCTTAAGATCCTGGGCAAGGAAAATCTCCCCCAACATGGTTCTACCATGTTTGGGCTGCCAACAATTCACCTCCTTGTGAGCCATAACCAAAGGAAAACTGCTAGCAATTGGAAACTCCACAGAAGGGCTCACCATTCCAACATCATCTAACCCAACATAATACTCTTCCCCTTGTAGAGAATCCACAAAGCCAGCCCCCTTATCACAAGGGTCCAATCCATCATGCATCACCATAGGAAGCAACTCAACCAAAGATATTGGTTCATCTATCACCATGTTTTCATGCATCTCAAATAAAGGATTAAGAAGTGTTAGCTCTACTTCCATATTAAAGAGAGGATTATCATGATTTTGGAAACTATTTTGACTTTCTTACTTGGGCCTTATTCCTTGCACTATCTTGCACATAACAGTGTTGGATCCCCTATTTGATTCCTTTCAATACCACTTTCCTATCACCATCTTGAAATTTCAGCTCCATGGATTTTAAGTTCAAGGTGATTTCCCCTAAGGAACAAAGCCACTGCATACCCAAAATGACATTTGTGCCTCTAGTGTTGACAACATAGAATTCATCATTAAATTCGTAGTGGTTTAACTGGATCCTCAATTGCGGTATCATCCTAACACAAGACATTGTGTTACCATTGGAAACCATGACTCTAAAACCTCCAAATTTTCTAGTTTTGATCCCATGTCATGCCACAATATCTTTGTCAATGAAATTAT